>MKEJ01075801.1:0-11810 GCA_001753735.1 Embelia ribes
CTCGCGTTATGAGCTTCAAAATCCACCTAAGAACGGAAAAAAAGTATTATGTGTACTCCACTTAAAATTGGCTCGAAGTTGGTACCTTTCATGAGCTCAAGTCTCATAAAATCACATGGAAAACTATATATTTTTCAACACAATGATCTAATAAATTTGACATAGATACATGTTATTGAAGTTTATCATTTCCAGAATCAAAATTGAATACATTAAAGCTAGAATTTTTAAAATGATACAAGAAAAAATCAACAGTGCTACTTAAAAATCACAATAAAGAGTCGAGATTGTATCAGTTAGTTTCGGAGACACGTATATGTAATTTAATAGTTCTCCTCATGCTGCCAATGACCACGTGAGTATGAGGTTTTAATTCAAGTCTACGGCTGAAAAATAGGGTAAAGACAAATTGCCAGGACAAGCTGAGTCCTTAACTTTAAAATATATATATATATATATATATTTTAAAATGAAGGAAGTATAAAATGAAGGAAGCCCAATACCCGAAAAAGGAGAAATATTATAACAAAACTAGACTTTTAAACGAACTAGCCAGCCAAATTAGATATATTGATTTGTGATCATATATTACATTACATGTCAATAACGTACATTTTATGATGGAGCAAAATATAGACTGAGATACCCCGCAAAATTGGTGCGATATTTTGTCTACACTTATTGGTGTGTCATTTTCTCCAAAAGGATAAGGGTAAACTATTATGTAATCCCTTCAATTTTGCTCTAATCGTCAACTTTAGTTTGTACACTTCTCTATGTTATCAATGTGATCATTTAATATCTTTATTGACGTGGCGGTAAGCTTGATGATGTGGAAAATAATTTAATATTTCATTTTTGAAAGCAAAAAGTACTTTCGGAAATTTAATTAATGGAGAAATAATTATAAGAAATGGGCAAGAGGAGTAAAATTTTGATATTAGTATAGACACTATGAAGCCAACTCAAAAGATTTAACTAAAGTTCATATTTTTAATAACTTTTGAATAAGTATTTGTCTATACAAATTGAAATATTTCTACTTACTGATTCAATACATACATAAATACTAAAAACTCACAGATTATGACAATGAAATAAGCATTAATTATGTTAATAAAATATGCAAAATATTTAATTATTATATATGAAAGCATAAATAGGTAATCATTATTTAAACTGATTAATTGAAAGCAAATATAAAAACTACAAATTACAGCAGTAGTGGAATGTGACAAAAATCATAATTTTCACATATCTTTTGTTTGCAACGTCACTAACGGTATTAATCTTCGTTAGGTTGAAACATTGTAACGGTATGCAAAGTCACAGGCTCAATTGACAAGATTTAGACTCCGTTTGGTGCAAAAAAATTTCGTAGAAATGGAAAAAAAAAAAAAAATTCTTAAAAAATCATGAATTCAAATATAATATTTTCTTTTCCATCACATTTTTTCTTAAAACTTTTTTGCACCAAATACACCATTAAAGTCGAGGAATGCAATAGATAAGCAAAAGATTACCAAAGGATAACTACTTGAGGGATGTGAAAATCATGTCCTTAGAAAAAACGATTGGGGTTATGTGAGGCTGTAGGTAACCAATAAACATTTCAGTGAGTTGGAATGCTTGATCGCGCATCAGATAAAAATCAAATAGAAAGAGACTTCACATACACTAACAAGCTCAATACCTAACGAGTTTATCCTTTAGGTGGGGTATGCGTTTCAAATGTGTATATTAGTTTCTTATGTGGGCATGTGAGACTCACTTCCATCGTGAAAAACTCCATAACAACAAGTATGAAAGCCGAAGTGACCATCCTGATTGATAGTCTCCATACAGTGACGTTGATGATTAGCTTGCCATAGAGCATGGGCACAAGGATTGTAAGGCGGTCGGAGTTATCGTTAGAATCATTTGACAAGGCGTTTAGAGTTAACGTAGGAGTGGCTAGAATAGCAAGGCGGTTAGAGGTAACATCAGAGTCATATGGCAAGACATTGGAGTTATAGCGATAACGCATTGTGGTTGGAGATTGGAAAAGAAAAGGAAATTTCGATAAGGTTACATGCTAGGGAAAGATTGTTACAATACGTGATCCCATATCGAATAAAAATCAAAGAGAATGATGTTTAATATACACAATTGGGATCTCTATCTAATTGACTTAGACTTTTAGGTGGGTACGAGTTTAAAAAGCTTTCCCACAAATGCTAACTTATACATTCATCATGCTCTAAGAAAACTCATAATCTATACCTCAAAATTTTTTTTTTCTTCATTTCCTTTTCATATTTATTTTCCAGGAATTGAAAAATGAGAGGTTCAGAACATGTGTTTCTTAATAATTCAATAGTTGGATATGATTTTGTGACTACTTTCATTTATCTGAGATTATAAATGTTGTTGGAAGCCAATTAGATAGTGGGCTGGTTTAAGATTTCAGGCCATATGACCCATTAAATCTGGGCTGTTTTGATATTGGGTTGGATGGCCCAATATGAACAAAACGGTATTGGCTAATCCAAAACCAGTAAAGTTGTGAAGTAGTATTGGGCCAGTTTATCATCATTAACTTTGTCTTTTCATAATCGGCAATGATATGGACAGTTGCTTCTTACGCCGAGGGGTGATCTCAATTCGAGTCGAATGTTCGAGTTATCGAGTTTGACTTTAGATGATGAACTGTTAAGTGGGTTCGTTTCGAGTTTGATTTCGAGGTCACAGGTCAAGCTTTGACTCCAACTCTACTTCTTCTTTTTTTATTTATTAAATATAATTGTTTTTTGAATTTAGTTATTGTAAGATAGTAAATTAGAGAAAAATTATTGGCTCAATACTTGTCAATACTTGTTTTTTAGGGCTATTCTGAAGGGTTTAAATAAGAAAATATGACACTGCAGGGATATCTATTTGGTAAAAAAGAAAAAATATAAGGAAGTCAAGAGGGAGAAGGAAAAAGTGAAGGTTTCTCCTTCTGAACAGTTTATGGTTTGGCAATTGCCTTCCAGATATTGACATATGAGGTAATTTTCACATATGTGTCCAATTTTGCAAAAAGATTAAAGCAAGATGAGCCTTTCTGCCCAAGGATTCTGTTGTACATTTCCAGCAGAAAGAACTCATTGGTGGAGATTTCCAGAGTACTAAATGACGATGTAATGATATTAAACTTGTTATTATATGTTCATATATAGTTTTTCACAAGTTCTTTAAAATATCTTGAAGTTCCTTATTTCTTATAACTTTGTTTTGTTTATCATTCTTATTCATATTTGTTGCACATAGTGAATGAAATGATTAAATCTGCACAAGAAGAAGAGTTCGTTAATGAAGTGAATTTTCAGAATTTTGAGGGGAATATATTGGAAACATGTAGCCCTAAAATATAGATATTTAAATCTTCAACCATATAAAAGAGTAAAAAATCTACATGCTTCTTAGACTCAAGTATTGGCAAACCAAGCAAACCAAACTCAACTTCTATACATCTTCCTTATCATTGCATGAAAGAAAACATGCATCCAGTTCACCAACTCTAACTAACTTCTTGCTTGTAAAACATTTTCCCACCAAATGTGGACAAAATTTATCTTCACATACTTTACATATCTCCAGCTTTTTAGAAAAAAATTGTCCAAAGCTGAAATCAGTAATCAAGGCATACTCCTTCATCCCAAAACTCAACTCAGTCTCATTCACCAAAAACTTAATTTCATTTTTGTTTGAGTTATTTTTCCTAAGCAGCATTTCATGGATTATAATTCCAGAGAATACTAAAGGGGGCACAGAATAAGTATTTGAACTGGGTTTCCTTTACCTTATCTATCAATTCCAGTACTTTAAACTTGTTGACAATTTTATCTAAACTCCCCTTTTAATAAACTCTCCCAGTAAATTGCTTAAATATAGGGATAATTAGTTTTTGTTAAGCCATCAACTACAAAAAAATAAAATAAAGGTCAAATAAAAAGTTTCATTAACTGTGATTGTATAAATAATAAATGAGAAAAATATTATTGAAAAATGATAAGAACTCGCAGAACATGACGAACGTAAAAAAATTGAAGAAATTGAAGAACTTAAAGAAATTGAAGAACCCGTGAAAAATTTAAAGATCTTGAAGAAAGTGAAGAACGTAAAGAACTTGAAGAACTTGTGAAGAAAGTGAAGAACTTGATGAACTTGAAAAATTCTTGAAGAACACATAAACAACCCGTGAAGAACCCGTGAAGAATTCGTAAAGAAATCATGAAGAATTTGTGAAGACTCGTGATGAGCAACATAAATAACTTATGCAATGCATCTTAATCCAACAACATACATAAAAGTGAACGAAACGTGCCAAAATTAACAAATCTTAAGGCCATAAATAATTATCACCATTAATTATCCACAAACAATGATGGTCTATTTTTAATTAACACTAAATTAACACATAAATTACCTGTGTGTGCTAATTTGCAGAGAAAAATATAGATTTGATCATACAGTGAAATCCTAGAAACAGATGACGAGGGGCAAAAGAGATATAACTTACCTGTATGTGTTGATTCAACCTTAATTAGGTAAAAGAGATGAAGTAGTGTGAGAGATGGGTGTAGTGAGAGAGATGAGCAGTGAGAGTGATGAGAGCAGGAGACAAAGAGCGGATGTGGGGGGAAGTTGGAAACTAAAAGGTGAGGCGGGGTTAGTGTAGCAGGGGAAAGGGACATTTTGGACTTTACACAAGTCAAAAAAGTCATTTTTGTAAGAATATTAAAAGTAGGTTATTCTTGCAAATACCCCTACTATTAGAATCATTTTATCAAATTTCCAATTTAAGAGACCCTAAATTTTATTTTTATTTTATGCCCAATTATTTGTAAATCTACCTCTGCCACAAACAAATACAGTGAGTTAGGAAGTAAACCAAAGATCTACTCATGAGCTTGAGTATTAAATTAGGGAGATGTTATGAAAATATTTGATTGACTTATTCTATGTTTCAATTATTTATCAATAGAAAGCTTTTATAGAAAATCAATTATCAATAAATTACAAAACTTAGGTCCTTTTATCATCATTATTGTTCTATTTGAAAAATAGTTAAATGATGGGAGAGATTTAAAATTTTATAAAGAAGATTATTTTTATTTTATTTACATTTATATTATATATGTATATATCAAATTTTTTCCCCAAAATTGTGGGCCTAAAGCAAAGCCTGAATGGCATTGGAAACAAACCAGTTGAGCTCGCATACGTTCATAAACTCGATTTGAATTTTGAGTCGGTTTACTACTCGACTCGCTAGCTCTTAAGTAGTTTATATGTATATACATATAATTTTTCTAGTAATAGGAAATGTGAATTTTACTTTTTACTTATATAAGAAATAAGTAAAAATTTCACATTCCATACCACTAGAAAGATTACCCATGGTTGCTTGATAACATAAAGAATTACTCTATCTTAAGTAATCAATTTTATTTTTAAAAAATAATATATAATATATATTAAAAATAATTTTATCAAGTATTTATTGAGATTGGAGAATTTATGGTTTTCTTTATCGAGTCGAATTCCAACACAAAATGATCCTTGAAACGAATTCGATTTCTAGTTCCAATTCGAGTTCTAATTCCAGCACAAAATGACGCTCGACTCAACTCATTTCCAATGCGTATTAGTAAGGTTTAATAGTGAAACTGCGGTGGGAAGAACAGCTAGCATCTTTCTTTTTAAGTTATACTTTATATAAAAGTCATATATAAGTTGAAAGTTCTAATAAAATTAAACTTAATTCTGATATGCTTTTAAGTAATATTCGATCAATTCCCAAATAATTGAAAATATTGGGGAAGCAAAAAACGTCGCAGCAAAACTTTCATCGTTAAGCTTTAGATCATCCTTAAAGAATTTATCTTATCTTTAAAGTCAAATGATCTCATAAGAAATTATTAAAAAGTCGTCTATGAAATGCTTAGTTGTATGGGAATTATTTAATAAAACCTCGTAATTTTTAAAATAAAATATCATTGAAATTAGTACTGAGAAACATTTTCATTGGAAAATTGCATCTTCAAGTCTTAAATTGTGACCTGGATTACAAAGCATTAAAATGAGGGTCTATGTTACAGAAATTCGTCTCTGAAAGGTTCAAACTGTAATTCTTAACATTTCAGGGAGAGTTACACTAATAAACCCAACTTTTGAAAACGTGCCTGATTTGATCCCAAACTTGAAGACAAGTAATACTTTTGGTCTCCTCTATAGTTATCTTCCATACTATTGTAATATGTGGAGCCAAAAGTTAGCGGTTATATTGATGTATTATTTAAATTAACTATTTTCTTATTAATGAATTACCTAAACATCACATTCAACTAATAAACTAAATAGCGGTATAAAAGCAAAATAACATACACCCACTCTTCCTTAACCATGCACCCCTAAATCACCAAATTCATCCATCTAGGCCCACGCTCTTGACTTGGATCCGCGAATTTGGGCACTGGGCCAAAATTCGGGGCAGAGTCGCGCTATGTAATAACACAAAGCGTGCTTTACTATTGGTAGAACAAATTGGGCCTCAAATGTTAACTCAATAAGAAAACAATGGGAAGGCTTATTATTTAAAAGATAACTTGTCATAGGCTAGCTTAAGCATGGCCATGGTGTCCTACATTAGTACTCTAGCGATGCTTTTATAGCTAAAATTTAAAAGGAAATACATTGTGGCCTAGACTTAGGATAAAATAGTACAATCTCCTATTCTCACAACTCAAGCATCTCACATTTTGACAAAAGTAAAACATTTTATTTAATTTAAATGTGATTTAATAGATGACATAGTTATACTTTATATAAAATCAAATTTATAGCAATAGATATTCATAAAATAAAAATTTTAAATCATTAAAAAAATTATGAGCTCTCATGGCACTCTCAAAATCGGCATTTCGAGAATTATAGCAATAAAAATTTAATTTAAGTTTTCGAGAAATTATGCGCTCTTATTATTTAAAATGATATTTCGTCCTTTGGTCAAGATATGGGAATACTACCATTCACTTGAAACAATTAAAACCAAATAGCTATGTGGATTAGACTATGAGGATCTTTAGTGTAGTTAACCTTAAATTATTATATACTATGAGGATCATTAGTGTAGTAAACCGTTAATTATTATTTTGAGACATTCAAAACCAAAAAACGGTATCAAACAGGGAAAAATACCCTTACTTTAAAACGGTTATAAAAACAAGGGTATTCTAGTAAATATAGAAACCCGATAAATGGAAACTTATTATATATATATATACATATGTATAGGCTGATACATAATGGTAGAGAGAGAATATTGGGCTAGTTGAAGAAGACAGGGGGAACAGCCACCCCATCATACAGCGAGGCACAAACAAATGTAGAGAGAGAATATCTATACATACACATCTCAGACAAATCCTCTACTTTGGGTATATCTCTGTTACCAAAAATTCCATCCAAATTGCTAGTTCCTTTTTTTTTTTTTTTCAAAATTATCTGTTTTCCTGAGATCAATTTAGGGAAAAGCGAGAGAGAGAGAGAGATAGATGGGGATTGATATATTGGGTTTTTTTGAGAAAATGTATTTAATGGCGGAAGGGGGATCTCATTACTGTTCTAAGAAGACGGACGCTATTTGCGGTGATGGTTGCGATGAGGTATCAATTTTTTATTTTTCTTAAATTTTATTTGTAATTTCTACGGTTTTAATCTTTGAACATCTTTGTTTGGAAATGTTTATTGTTTAGTATTTGGGTTTTCAATTTTTATTTGCAATTGCAGCATTTCTTAGATTTACATTTTCAAAAGTGTTCAATTTGGTCTGCTTACTTTCTGGATGCTTTTTTATTGTTTTAATCTTGTAAATTTGTTTGGGATTGAGAATTGTAATATAATTTAGTTTTAGGTTTGTAATTGCAACATTAATGGAATTTTACATTTGGAAAAAAGTGTTCAATTTGGTCTGCTTTCAATTTTTTCCCTTTTGAATGCTTTTTATCTTGTTGTTGATTGTTTGGGATTGAGTACTATAATTGAATTTAATTTTTTATTTGTTCATTCATTTATTGTTGTTGTCTCATTACACTTTCAAATTTGGTGTAATTGTTATGTAGTGGTTGGTTAGTACGCTTACAAATGTTCAATTTATCAATTGAAGTGCAATTTACGGCTTTTAGCATCGGATATGATGCGATTATTAAAACTGTTTATCGTTTTTTTAAAACAAAAGCATTTCAGAAATTACGTTCGTTGAAGAGCGTGTTCATAAACAGTTTTCAGCGTTTTTTATTTCTGTAATTACACTTTTTGATTGAATCAACAAGAAGAGAAAAACTTTATTTCTCAAGAAACCTGTAAATCAGAGAATTTTGCTTTCTAAGAGCGAAAATTTGATCTTGTAGTTCTCATTTCTATGTTGGCAGCTTTGTTTTTTAATTGATAAATGATTACCCATTTGTATTTGCATTAGTATGTTACTTGTTTCTTCTGTAACATTATTTCAAGCTTACAGAAATTGGCTTTGCAAATGAATATGACACTGTATCGAATAGTGTAACCGATTCTGAGAATCTCAGTCTATAGAGATTTTATTTATAGCTTTCGGTTTTTCCTTTAGTGAAGTAAAATGATTAATATAGAGGAACTTCGACTAGAACCTATGACAAATGAAGTTTTTGCCCAGTAAAAAAACACAATTTAAAGAAATTTTGATATCCATTCTTTTCATACCCTGGAAAAGGGTTTATGCTTATTATCTAGACTAAATTGTGCTAAACAAAGTGAACCACAAATTTTTTACTTGGTTCCTTTTTAAAGTACTTTGATTCTGAATTTGCAGGAGTGCGGTAGAATGACGAGAATAAAATGCATCATCCAAGGAATGAATTTCAAAGCTCTTTTCCTCTTTTTTGTTATGATTCCGACATGTATCTACATCATATACGCACACGGCCAGAAGATATCATACTTCTTACGCCCGTTATGGGAGTTTCCACCTAAGCCCTTTGCTGAAATCCCTCATTACTATCACGATAATGTACCGATGGAAACTTTATGCAAACTCCATGGTTGGGGTGTTCGCGAATACCCTAGGCGTGTTTTTGATGCGGTGTTGTTCAGCAATGAGATCGAAATGCTAACAATAAGGTGGAAAGAATTATACCCTTCTGTCACCGGGTTTGTCATTCTCGAGTCGAACTCGACCTTCACCGGGTTAGAAAAGCCCTTATTTTTCGGGGAAAATCGGGATTTGTTTGAATTTGTCGAGCCTAGGTTAACCTACGGGACAATCCCCGGTAGGAGTCGGAAAGGGGAAAATCCGTTTATCGAGGAGGCGTATCAACGGTTAGCACTGGACCATCTCATCAAAGTTGCAGGTATTGCGGATGATGATTTGTTGATTATGTCCGATGTGGATGAGATACCTAGCAGGCACACGATCGATCTTTTGAGATGGTGCGATGACATCCCGGAAATTCTCCATCTACGGTTAAAAAACTATCTCTATTCTTTTGAGTTTTTGGTAGATAATAATAGTTGGAGGGCTTCGGTTCATAGGTACCGATCAGGCAATACAAAGTACGCTCATTTCCGACAATCGGATGTCATATTAGCTGATTCCGGGTGGCATTGTAGCTTTTGTTTCCGATACATAAGCGACTTCATTTTCAAAATGAAGGCCTATAGCCACTTTGATAGGGTGCGCTTTTCTCGGTTTTTGAACCCAAAGAGAGTTCAAAATGTGATTTGCGAAGGGCTTGATTTATTCGATATGCTACCCGAGGAGTACACTTTCAAGGAGATTATAGGGAAAATGGGCCCGATACCCCGTTCGTACTCGGGTGTTCATCTCCCTCGGTATCTCTTGGAAAATGCAGAAAAATATAAGTATTTATTACCCGGAAATTGTTTAAGAGAAAGTGGCTGATTTAATTTCTATTTGTAAGTGTAATAGGCTTTTCTCTTTTTCTTTTTCTTTTTTTTTTTTCTTTTTTGTAAATTATTGCTTATGCAGTTTATACTCGAAGGAAGAGTGTATCACCGCAATCTCGCGATAACTACAACTCTGCTATAGGTTTGCAAATATACTCATAAAACCATTCTTCGTGAAATGTTTTGGATTTTTTATGTGTCATTGGATTTTCGGGATTATTTTTTCATAATTTATGTTTATAGTTGGTTTTTGATTGTAAAATGTTTTGGATATTTGACGAATCATTGCATATCTGGGATGTTTTTTCCCGTATGTTACAACTTTTGCTTAGAGTTGATTCTTGATTGTTAAATGTTTAGGATATTTGACTATTCATATATAGCTTTCCTACTTAAAAAGTGAATTTCTCTACTCATATTTTCTCTATTTTCCCTTCCTAATTTCTCCCTCTCAGCCTACAAAATTACATCTACATTATGTGTCCATTTTATAACCATCTTGGGCAAAACAGTGAACATTTAGATTATTTAAAACCAAAAAAGTTAATTCATGTACCGTTAGAAAGTGAAAAGCCACAATCAATTATTATTAAGAATGAAAAATTAATAGTCATGGTTTCATTTTTAATTTAGGACGTTTAAAGAGTTTGGAAGTTTTATGGTCTCTCAATAATTTCATGCGGCAATAATATACCAAAAAAATCACATTACAAAATAAAAAGCAAACAGAAAACGAGGGAAATTAAGTTCCAATCATTCTTGAAATGAGTTTCTTCTCTCTTGTCAAATTTGATATGAGTTACGAGATCTCTTCATCTTCGGTTAGATTATAATTTACTTCATTTTCACATAATTAGCCTCTGGTTCCTTGTAATTTGCTTTATTCTAATTTCTCTGCATCTAAATATATATTTCTTCTCATGGTCTTGCAATCGAAGTGTTCCATCAAGCAAATAAAATTAATTAGACTTTCAACCTAATATTTACCCTTTTTTTTTTTTTTATGCCAGATAATTTGAGGAATAAAATTGAAGCAAAAAGAACTTGTATGCTCGCACTTATGAATATCAAGTGAGTTCTTCTTCAATTTCTATTTTCATTTAACTGTATTTTAGTTGAATTTTGTTAATATTACCTTGTGGTTGAGTTAATAGGGCTTTTAGATATGCTTCTATCAAATCTCTTACTTTTATCTTCCTCACCATTTCTGTTAGTCAATTCATCTATTATAATTAATTTAGATTTTCTTTTCGCTTCTAGATTCAATTCGTAAAAGTAACTTTGAGTGACTGAAAGTTTGCAATATAATATGCTATTTAACCAAAGAAAAATAATAAATTAAATGCAGTTTTCTTTAATTTCCATTACCATAGCTAAAGATATAAAATACAAAACAATCACACCCAAAAACATATGAAAAATAATGTGACGCTTCATTAAAAAGTGAAAAAACAAAGTAAGAGAAGTTCATAAATAAAATAAATGCAGAAGTATTTGACTTGGAGAACCCTTGATTTTTGCATGTTTTCTTTTGAAAAAATGAGTTCACTCTAATTTTTTTCTTACTTTCTATAACTTAATATTATATGCTAAAAGAAACAAGTGATGGCAAATATTTTACTTATATGAGATTTTTTTATTAGATACTCATTTCCTTTGTTCATAAATTAATTAAAATTTTGACCAGATACATATTTTTAAGAGACTTTAAAATATAATAATTTGATATTTATGCACCGATGAAATATTTACTTTTTAACTATAATTACTCCAGACAATCTATATTTACACTAGCAAATTAATAGCCTCCGCAAATTAAAAGGGAAAAAATAATGGAAAATGGA
>MKEJ01075802.1:0-13151 GCA_001753735.1 Embelia ribes
AACCTTCATCATTCCTAATTGGTAAAACATCGTTGAATCGGAAACATACTAGTTCACCGTAAATAATTGACTTCTTACTCACCGGATATTTTATTACGTGAACTAGAACTATTATGGTTCATATATAGCGACAAATTCCTTAGTTTTTCCTTCTTTTTTTCCATTTAATTTGGGGATTGAATCGTTACAATCGAACAAGAAGGATCAAACAGGATTACGTTTGAAACGTTAGGGACCATGATTGCTAGTCCCTTCCAGGCAAATGAAACTGTTTGAGAACTGCTCTCAAGCACTCTTTTAGCGCTCGGCTTGGACTCTATTTGTCAAGTAAATAAGCTGAGTAAAACCCTAATTTTGTGGCCCATTTATTAAGCGAGTCAAACTTGTTCTTTGCCAAGCTCGACTTGTTAGTTCTAGAGCCGGCTAAAACTTGCATATATTTGACCAAAAACATGGATATCAAAAATAAAAGAAAGCATGTAAGATGAATGGAAGGATAGGAATTATCCCGGAAAGATCGAACTAAATTGTTCCCCTCTTATATGGCTCTTATTTTCATCAATATTTCCATCGTTATGTGCAATTTGATTCTTCTCCGAATAGACATGTAAATGATTAAAATCGTTCCAAATCCGTTCTAAAACAACTTGCTTATCAAATAGCCGCTCGCGATCAATTTGTTTATCAAAAGAGCGGAGCAAAAGCCCTATTTAAGGCTTGTTTATTAAACTAACCAAACTTGAGCAGAGTCAAGCAAGCTCGCTAGGCTCGGCTCAGCTCGGCTCGTTTACACCTCTAGCCCCTTCCTACGTTATTGGGTTAATTGAGGGTATCAATGTAATTGAGAACATTTTATGGGGGCTGAATGGAAATGATCTAAAATTAGAAGGGCATAGAAATCTATCTGGAAAGTAAAGAGACTGTTTGGTAAAGGGGGCATAAAGTGGCCGATAGATTAGTTAGTTAGTGGGTTTTCTGATCTTCTCTCACTTGCGATCGACGTCCCTTCCCTGCAAAGTGTAGCGAGAGAGAGAGAGAGAGAGAGAGAGAATACAATTCAAAAGCTAAGTGACCAAAAAGACTTTGGAAGAGGACAAACAAACGCAAAGGATAAAGAACCAAACAATTAGAACAACCCTTTCTCTCACTAGCCGTCTCTTTTTAATTTTATAGTATTTTCTGGGGTTATTTAATGATGTATATGAGGTGTTTGTGATATTGCTTGTGTGAGAGTGAGAAATTTACAAGAGAATAATTATGTATGGGAAGAACAGAGAAGTGGTATCATCAAGACAAGTTATATCTCAGAAATGGACAATTTTGTTGTGTCTCGGATGCTTCTGCTCTGGAATGCTCTTCACCGGCAGGTTTATATATATATACGTGTGTGTGTGTGTGTGTCTATACATCTTTGCTATACATTTTCTTTTGTATGAATTTATTAAGCATTCCATCAGTCAAGAAAATGTACATGTAATTTCTATTTCTAGAAATGTCAAGAAATGCTACGCACTACTCTTTACTTGTCAGAAATTAAATTCTCACACCATTCACTGATTTTTTTTTATTTTTTGTTGGGTCATACCATTTTCATAAATATAATTCTCTCTTCTTTAGTGGCAGACGAGGATTTACATGTAGGGGAGGCTGAATCTACTTGAGTTATACAAAGGGTTATATATTTTTTTGGAGGACGGTCTAAGGGTGAAATAAAATTTTTTAAAAATTTTTATAGATATTTTGGAGGAACTTTAGGGTCAGGGGAGCCGTGGCCCCTGCCCCTCTCCTCGATCAGCCTATGCCCTCCTTCACTAATAATTGTGCAATTTCTCACTTTTTGATGTCGAATAATAATTATATGCTTTACTTTTTAGAATGTAAAATTATTACAAAATTTAATATATTACTAATATTGTCCTTATAATCAATAGAGACGAGACTCAGGCGAAGATTGCTAGGGGTACATTTGGTCTTTTTTTGTTTAATTCAAGATTTGAAAAAATATATATTTTTTATTTTGTCTCAAACTCTTTGCCATGTTAAAATGAGTAGTTATTCATATATGGAGGATAATATAATATTATCTTTTAACGTCAATAAATGATGTAAGCAATTTCTAAAAGTATTTTACAAAAGGGTGAAAACAATACTTTAATTTTTTAAAAGATCGTTTTAGAAAGGCTGGGGAAGTGTTCGTATTTGCTGGTTTGAAGTTACTTGTTTGATCCATATCTCAAATCAAAATAGTGCTGCTTTTTTCTTTTTTCTTTTTTTCCCCTTTTTCTATATTAGCAATATTTTATTTCTCTAATTTTTATGACCCTGAGGACAGTTCACTAACATTATGAGTAAGATTTATGTTTTCCCAATCATATCATACAAATAAAATGCAAAACCACTTATGTGATTATATTATGTGTGATGATTTTTTTTTTTTTAAATTAGATTAAACTATTTGATGTTGCTATTTACAAGAGTGGATGTATATAATTATGATACCTCAATCATTTTGCTTTTATTTTGGATGCAGAATTATTTATTATTATTTATTTGCCTCCCATACTTCTATTTATAACTGATTATTGCGTATCTTTCTGAAAAACTGGGCACAAATCTTGGAGTTTGGTGGTGGATATGAATTGAGATCTTAATTCAATGGACTATGATAATAAGCCAAGGATCTCTAATGCTATTATTATTTAACTTTAATGAGAGGCAAAATATAGGCCACAAAAATAGGATCTTTCATATTTATTTACAAAAATATCCCTAAAATTTTTTATCTGCTTTTTGGTTCATAATTTGCGTCATACACTAACTAAAATTTTTAGTTAGAGCCCCTCCTCCCCTATTATAATAGTAGATTTTAAATTTGCATATTTATCTTTATTTAACTAGATTTCAGTGTTAACTCGCTAAGAAAATTAAAATAAGATCAGAGCAGTGAAGTTTTCAAAAGTTCTGCTGCTTTCTATATTAAAATTAAATATAAAACACTGAAAATTTTCTGCAAACAAAAATAAGTAGACATGTCTGATTAAATTTCTATTCGCTGCTTAAAGATTTTGGTGGTTGTTTTGGAAAGCAATTTTTTTGGTGGTTGTTGATGAAGTTCAAGTTGTATAGGAGTTGTCATTTATTGATGGTCCATATCAAGTTGTTTGGTGCTGTTGTTGGCTTAATGGCATTTCTAATCAGACAGTTCCATATGTGAATGGGCCTGTAGAAAAATTTAGTGACTTGCCATATTTCTGGTCCCCTCATAGTTTATCTTCTTTCAATTAATTTTTAGGTCATTGACTGCAAATGTTTTATTGCCATCTTTACATTTCTTAAATAATATCCAGATTATACTTTGACACTATGTTGCCTATATCACTAATATCCTAGTCAACTGCAAATTAGTATGTTCTGCAATCTGTACAAAAGCGCCCAGCTTAGAAAACGAAAGAGACCAAACATGATTGTTTTCTTTCCTCTTTTTTTTTCCCCCCTGAAGTTAAGTTTTGATGTTATTTCTGTTATTTGAAGTTTGAAAACATCAAATTTCGTATTTCAAACAAATACCCTTTTTCACAAACAATTACAGGATGTCAAATGAGGCTTGAATAAATGTCGACTTTTAGAAAACTTGATATAATTGCCTCATATGCTACGGTAACAAATAGATGGTTAGTCCTACTGTACCGCATCTTACCGCATGTGGCCAACTATGTTCCCATTTTTGTTCCATGTTCTAGAATGATATGTTTTTCCGATAACATAGCTTTGAAGTTTTGAACATTGCCATAACGTTTTTGCTTTATAAAGTACCCAAAACTTGTTTCACTCTATATTTAATTTCTAAAACCCTATTTGTCAGCAGATTTTGGATAGTGCCTGAATCTAGGAGTATTACAAGGACAACTACAAGGGAGGCTGAAATTCTGAAGTTGGTTTCAGAGGGATGCGATCCGAAAACCGTAAGCATGGGCCTAGTCCATTCGAAGTTTGTTTTTTCGCCAACTAATTTTTCTTCTAAATTCATGTGTTGCTAAGTTCTGATCTCACTTTCTTTCGTAGCTGGACCAGAAGATTGTAAAGCTTCAAACTAAAGACATTACAAATACTGCAGTAGAGTGAGTTCTTGTTATTTATACTCCTTTAAGGCTGAATTTGTTACTGTTTCTCAAAACAGAAAATACTTCTGTTTTTTCAGTTTTTCTGTAGTGTGAGCAAGTAGTTTTCTACAAGCTAAAAAGATTTGTTTCTTTAATGCTGCTGTGCTTTTGAAGGTGCTTTGGCAAGTAACCTTGAGGCTGTCTAAGTCGAATTTTCCTTATTTATTTCTAAAAGTAGCCCAGTATTTTCTTTTTTATGAAATTACAATTAAAAATATGCATCAATTTCTGGATTAATTGAATCCTTTATGATCTTCCAGGTAGTATGCTCAAAAGTTAAAACAATAAAAAAAAACGGATAATAGATCTTTTAAGCAAAAGTTTACGTGTGCAATTCTTATATTTCTTTTTCGCTTTTGAATGCCTGTGGTTCCATGATAAGGTATGTATTTTTTTCTCTGCAACAAAGATTAGAAAATGGGTTAGACGTACCTATACAGTCTTCTAATAAATCAAAATCACTTTTACAACAATGTCACCAAATAACAAATTGCTTCTTACAACTGGCTGTGAAGTACAATTACTATACACCACAAACAATGGCTACTTTCAGAAATAGCCTTTAGAAGAAAGTTTGAGAAACAACAGCAATACCAAACTTATGTTAAATTCAATTCATGTTGATGTCATTCTTTCATCGTATTTATATGTATCTTAAATTGGTGCTTATGGTATATTATATTTGATTTAGAACACTGGATAAAACAATAACAAATTTAGAGATGGATTTAGCTGCTGCAAGGGCTGCACAAGAGTCCATTCTAAATGGATCTCCACTATCAGAAGACTTAAAGAAGACTGATTTGTCGGGGAAAAGAAAATATTTCATGGTTATTGGAGTAAATACTGCATTTAGTAGTCGAAAAAGACGAGATTCAGTCCGTGCAACATGGATGCCACAAGGTCTAAAAATTGTTCCATTTTCAAATGTACTATATTCCACCTCTTATATTAAGGTGATTTTCTGATGAGTTTTTTCTGGTTTCTGTTTTTCACAAACTTGAAATAGGGGATAGGCGAAAGAAGTTGGAAGAGGAGAGGGGCGTGATTATGCGCTTTGTCATTGGTCACAGGTGAAATACTTTTTTCTTTTAGTACTTCTGTCAAGAGTTAGGGCCTCATTATGTTCGGTTTCGCTGATTTAAAAGGCTATTTAACAGTTAAAAGCTTGTATTCTTTGTTTCTATGCATAAAATAGTTATAAATGCACCTCAGTGCTGTTTGATGATGATAGTGTCAATTTGTCATAGGAATTTTTTAGCATAGTTTGAATTTGTAGTCAATGATCATCATTTTTTTATTTCAGATATTGAAAAATTTTACTTGGCCTAGTTCATTATTTCCCACATTATTCAAAAACTCAGGCTTCCAAATTTAATCTTTTATACATGAAAATCTCCCTCGTAATAGTTTCATGTATAAAAATTTGCCTTCTAAAATATCCACAAAAGTTGTTTAAATCTTGGTCCTTTTCCACTATTGAGAAAGACATTAAGATAGTTTTTCCGTTAATAAACAAACAGCTCGAAGCCTGCTTACACGAGCCACATTAGTGCAAGGAGGGTTGATTTGAATTATCCTATTGGACTCTATGTTTGTCTGCTCACCTTTGTCACAGAATTGGACTATTAGTACTTAGTACCCAATATGAGGATAAGGGTGGTACTTTTGGGATTCCTTGCGTGGGGCCTTCGGTTCAACACTTCATAGTTCAAGACCTCTCTTATCATGTTGACTAAGAAGTACCGACTCTCCAAATCAGGTGTCGTGTGCGAGTCGGACTCTCCAGGGATACAAACACGCCAAGGACATATACAAGACGTGCCGCATGGCGTGTCCTAAATGCAAATTGATAATTTTAATTTGGGACACATCGTGGACTCGCCGGGGACACTTTTGGGGACATGCGGAGGGTCAATTTGCAATATTTTAAAAATGGGGGTTAATCTGTAATAAAATTGGTGGTCAATTTGTAATAATTAAAAAAGTAGAGATATATATAAACTAAATAGAAAGAGCCCAAACTCTTACAGCATAATATCAACTCTGGTCCAGAAGCTACTACTATAGCTTCTCTCTCTAATGTGATGGCTACAATGATAAATACTCAGTACTTCAGCTTATGTTTTGCTATTTTGGTGCCTGTAGTATAACAACTTACTAGGCGTCTAGTACTTTGACATGACTTGTTTTGAGACCTTTTGATAGTTGCCAAGTTGGTAATTATTAGTTTAGTTATAATCTTATAAGATTCTAATATATGATAAAGTTGTTTTGCTATTTTGTAATGAACTTTGAGCTCACAATCAATGCAATGGATCCTTTTGAGTATTTTTATATTACACATTTTTGTTGATTTCAATACTATACGACTTGTACAAAAAATTTAAAAACAAATTTTTGCCAAGTCCCTGTCGCTTCTGTATCTCACAATTTATAGAAGTTGCCAAATCTACATTAGTATCCGTATCTGCACCCTCATCCGAGTACATGCTTCTTAGGCCATCACTGCCACTTATTGTTTAGCTTAAATGGCAAAAATGGCTTCACATCACAAAGGTTTCATGGAAAGAAGCATGGACCTCAGATGATTAACACGCACTTTTAGCTATTTATTAGTTTACAAATTTTTGGGACCTAAATACAAAAGAAGCATTTGAAATTGTATCATCGTATAATTTTTGAAGAGAGAATTATTCTAGCACGTTGGACCTGAATCTCGACCAAATTATTTTGTTATTTAAAAGAATTAATTTTCTTAAGTTTTTAGTTTTATCAATGTGATTCGACACGGAATCATTATCAGACCAGGTTTGCCCCATGTCTTGTCAATGAGCTTTTCTGCCATCTAAATTTCAAAATATGTCTTTATGCGTGGTACAACTACCCACATCTAACTCTAATCTACTGCCTCCTCCAATAAAGGGAACCAGGACGGATCTGAAGCCTTACATGGCTTGCTGCCCATGTTTAAAAGTGTAAATTTTTGTATAAACCCTGAAAGTGAAAATTATTTTTTCTCATATTCTGAATTGGTTTTCTTGTGGTATTTTAGTCTTCAATTTATGAAGTTTAACAATGTTTTAAGCATATGCATTGGGATATGCTAATGTGTTGCGGCTTTGGCCACATTTGCTTTTGCAAGAGCAAATATGCATGTCACATAATTTGCACTCCTACAATATCATTTTTCCAGAATCCTATTGGAGAATTTGGTTTCCATCGTCTTTAATTGTGGAAAAATGCTTCGATTACCCCATCTAATATAAAGAAAGCTTATTTTACAGAAAAAAGTCAGTTATCGGTGATCTTATGTCTAGCATGTGAAAATGACCAGGATTGCATTCCAGATAATGTTACAGAGCTGATCCAGTTGCACCAGCTCAATGTTTTCATCACCAAAGTAAGTATTCCTAACTACTCTATAGTATGTAGGGCAGTCTTTGTCGAAGCAGAGGCACAAATTGTTTTATCTTTCAATCCATTTGTTTTAGGTTTGCAAATTCGCTCCGTTAACAAAAGAAGCGTGGGGAGAACAATGCAAATTATGGCCAACTTCATATCATCCACCAACTTAGTATGCACCACTCTATCATGCTGTCGCTGCTTTTCAGTTCCAAGTTTTTAATTACATTATGAACTAACCTTCATTTTTATTACCATTAGAGTGCTGCAAAGTTTGATGCATCATTACTTTTTGTTTCTATCCGATGAGTGACACAACCTGGAGTTGTTGCATTTGTTAGGCTTATTGGTGTGTTTGAATTCGAAATAGGATTTTTATTTACTGTCTTCTCTTGATTATTGGCGTCCTATAGATCTTTTGTGGTTATTGCTGTGCTTAGGAGCTTTCTCCATATTGAATTTTTGAGAGAAGTGTTGACACTACTCTTATAGCATGGATTCCGTGAGAGAAAGGGGTCACGAATGTGAAAGAGTTCCGGCCTATGAATTGTTTTGGTTGTGTATACTGCATTTTGGAATAACGTTCTCTAATAAGAATGAGTAGAGAAAAGAGTGTGACGCAGTTTTTAAAATCTGGCATTTAAGATTTGATGGTGAAATTTTTATTGGAGGAAAATTGGTGCTGATTTGGCCCCTGTTTGGTTAGCTGTTCGTTTTCAGCTTTTAAAATCTGGAATTTAAGATTTTTTTCATAGCTTAGCTTTTTGTGTGCAAACCTTTTTGGTGCAAGTTTCCGAAAAATAGTTTTTGAGCTATAAAAACTCAAAATAATATTTGTAAAAATTCAGACATAAGGCAATGACTATCTTGAACAATTTATGTTTTTGAATTCTCTTATTTCATATATAATATATACAAATATGTTTGTAATTTTAAAACATTAATAATTTTTACAATACTAAGTTGAAGCAACATAAAAGATTAATCGATTATATACTAGATTTACTTCACCACATTCTCTTTCTCCTTCCATAAATCATTTCAGTTAGTTGTAACTTGTCTACTTTCATATGCTTGGATAATAAAATTGAAAGATGCACACTTTATACACACATTTGTTCCGTAAGATATTAGTTTTCGTAGTTTACACATTTATATGTAAAATAGCTAAATTTTATGAATTGTGACATTTGAATTTAGCGAATGAAAGAATAATATTCGAAGAGCGTTAAGAATAAATGATTGATAAATTTTAGTTTTGAATATGGAGGTAAAATTAAAAAATATGATTTATTGTAATTTAAATTTTTTGATATGCTCTGATATAGAAAAAGTAAATTATAAATAGACATTGAGAAAGAGAGTTCAAACCTACTTGTATTTGAAAATATTGTCCCTTTTTACTTTACAACTTGTGTTTAAAAAACTGAAAAGCTAGAAAATTGAGTTGTTAGAATTACTCTTCAAAAAATTCTCAGCTTTTGAAAGTGGAGTCTGGAAATTGGGTACCAAATCAGTGTTCAGCTTTTAAATACTGATCTGGATTTGAAGTGCTAACCAAATGCAGTTCTTTATAGATTTTTTTGGGTAAATTAGTTCTTTCTAGTTAGCCCACTTATTTCCGGTCTTTGATGGCCATTCTACTTGGGGGTGCTAAAAGACTTTAGAAATTCACATGGAACTTCCTATGGGGCAGCATACTGGAGAATTACAGATTTTGCCTGGTGAGGACTTTTAAGGAGGTCATTGCAGGAGGGCTTGAGTTGGTTAGGATTGTATTTTTTGTGGGGATCTTTTGCTTTTCCCCAAGTATCATGACTTTTTTATGTATTTGGAAGTTTAGGTTTTTGTTTTGGGTTGATATTGAGTGTGCCCTCTGGGCTATGATATTACTGATTCTCTTGGAAAGATTTGAATTTCCTGATAATTTAATGGTAGTTTTCTTAATAATCCCCACTTGAAGATAAAGTTAACTGGGGTTAGGCGTGCTCTATTTTACTAGTGTACGCAATCAAAGGAGGAGTGGTTACTTTATAATAGGTTGGTGTTTCATATGTAAAGCGAGTGGCATATTACGCTCATGTCTAAACTAATGTTTCTTCTGAGAAGTATGGATTACGTTATCTTTATTTAGTGCGAGTTTCATTTCTGTGTCTTCCTAGTTTTTGAAGGATTCCTTATTTTAGTCTCGTGGAAGGAAAGGGATCCAAAGAACGCTTGTCATTTGTGAATGAAGTCCATTGACAAATGCTACACAGACCTTTTATTCTTTTGATTTTGAACTGCTTCCTTGCAAGCATTTGCCTGTTTTTATTTTGTTTCCTTTGGATATGACGACTTCTTTGCTACCTGTTATTGTTGTCTTTTATGTTCTATCTGAAAATTAATTGCGTAGATCGGCTGTAGTTCCTGTGTTCTCAACATAAATGTTCTTGTATGACAACTTCGTTTTGGACCGAAATGAATGATTCTCTCATGAAAAAATATATTATGTAAGCCCATGGTTTTATAAGTGAATTGTCTGTAAGTTGGCTGTCATTTTACTCCAATTGCAGCAACATTGATGGCATTACTGGATTCAGTGAGGTCGATTCTCAATCTGTTCACTTCTTCATGAATTTTGCTGTTCATATGGCAAAATTTTGTGAACGCCAGGTAGCATTTCTATTGCTATGCCAAAATTTATGTTTATTTCATCCAATAAAGGTTGTAGTTTTCTTCTAATTACACACATTGTCCAGAGCACAGCCAGAACTAAATTGTTCCAAGCTGAATCAGAGTTCTGCTTAAACGAATTTCATCTTCATGGTATTACATTGTCATTTCAAACCCATGATATCAAAGGCTTATCACACTGCACGTATTAATGTCAAATTATGGTATTCATGGATGATACGCATAGATTTAATTTTAGCTAACCTTAATAGGGTCTGATCTGGACAACAGGATTTGGATCAAGGACATGCAAAAACTATGCTAGTGTTTGGAATTAGGGGTTTGACATAGAGGTTGGGATATTTTATGGAGATGCTAAAATTTTACAATACCAATAAATTCATGATGTGATTTGAGATGCCTATGACATGAGGATTTTAATTCATGGTATTGCACTAGTCATTTCAAATCCATGATGTCAAAGGCTTCCCGCAACGCAAGTATGAATTTCGAAATAGGTTCCTCATGGGTGTACCTACAAAAATACAAAAAAAAATCCAAATCTCAATGGCTTTCAGCAATTCTTAATAGGTCTGAGCCGGAGTTCTGGACAACAGGAAAATAGATGTTAATTTTAGTACAAGGAAGAAACTTTTCTCTCAAATTTTAAAAACATATTTATTGTAACAAGAAGATTCAAATTATGTTATGTCTTCAAAAAATTGTTTTCATGAATGTGATGATAAGGTTTGTTTTCCTTGCTCTTGCAGGTTGTTAATGCAGCCATAATTGTCAACCCTTCAACGAAACAGGTTATAGCTAGAGCGTGGGACAAAGTATTTTCCCAAACTACTCCAAGTGATCAGGTGAGCGTGGAAACGTGCTGCTTTAAACAGGATGAAGCATTTTCTTCTCACTCCAGGGTTTGTAACGTAGATAACCATGCAAGTTTAAATTCAAATGCTTCGTCCACTGTAGTCAGGCAGTCTTACAGCAGCGTTTCTTGTTTATCTCCTTGGAAGTGGGCTATGCAAAAGTCACCAGCTCGTTTTTGTCACCCTTTGAAACATGCTGCTATGGTAGCTATTGAAAATGCTGCAAATAGGGATCAGAACCTTTTCCCGGGTAGTGGAGCTACTGGAGATACCGTTGCAGAATTGGAGAATCTTAATACCTTTTCAACCGTGTCTCCAATAAAAAGGCAAAAGGTCAGTATTCATGTAAGAAACCTCTCAGTTTCTTTGCATTATGCTTGTTTTGTGAAAAGTGCTGATCTGTAATTTCATTCTTTGGATGACCTTGAGATATCTGAACTGAACACCAAACCTAGCAGATGTCATGTCATCATAATGACATGAGAACTCCACAAGTATACATGTACCGGGAAGGAAAAGAAAGATTTCAGAATTTAGATATGATTATGGAATTTTTACATGCTCTTTCAAGTTTCATTTTAGCTCCGGGATTCCATGTCACCAATTACCATCATGATATTGGGTATCTATGGAAGTAAATATTTTCTCCTGTAGCGCCTTGTGTGAGTATATATATATATATATTCATGTGCAATGGTACTATTAAGAAGCTTTGGTTTTTTCAGATGTGCTCTACAAATAATTTTACGGTCAGGGATCACGAATTTTGACTAAATTTTGCGTCAATTCAAAGAACTTTTTGATCTAATCTGTTCTGAACTTTTGAGTTCTGTTTTTAGGTATCAGAAATAGTTATGTGCATTGTAATACTCAATCGATACCTATGATGGACAATGCCTCACCAAATAGTATACCTTTGGTAATCAATAACGTAGTAAATGACAATGTCATTAGCGTTCTTTCTTCAGTCTCGTGCTAAAGATGTGTAAAATTGGGTGCTCTTTGGTTCCCTCTGCCCCTCAGTCTGTGACTTTGAGTTAGACATGTTTACATGTATATACTTATTTGTGTGATTTTCACTCAAGATTTCTGTTTCCACAACCACATTCCAGTACATTGTGTTAGGAATTCTTCTTCTTAACATCTTTCTAAGTGCCTGAAAGTTTAATGTTTCTCACTTCAAGTTGTGTAGTATTTACTAAATATCTGAAAATGTCTATTCAGGTTGAGGATGAAGAAAAACAGGAAACTCAACATAACGGTTTTCATTCTGCTCCACTCCGACCTTATTTATGTACAGGCTACGATATATTCATTGTTTGGGAACCTTGCACAATGTAAGTCCATTAATCTTCTTTTATAACAATACTATGGTTGTTTATCATATTTCCTTCATGCCTGCACGGATTTGTTTTTCTCCTTGTTTTGCACATTTGTATGAAATGAAATCCCAACCTTGGCAGAAGCACTTACATATATGGAAAGTTCTGAATGTTGCTGACAAAATGTTCTTCTAGGATATACATACAATGTAGGAATGCTTTCTTTAACACTATGGACGAGTCTATTTAGGCTCTTAAAGGGTCCACGACACTTTTCTAGGCTAATGCACTGCATCCTGGCCGATGGAGGAGTAATTTAAATTCACTTGTTAATGGCTCCTTCGTAGCTCGGTTGGGCTGGCCAAAATTTTAGCAAAGATGCCTGCACAGTTTACTGTACATTAGTAATTTACCTTTTCCTCATCTTTCTTGTTAACATTGTACTCTTAGTACTTCAAATAGTCTTTATATGATTTCTGTCCTCATAGTGATATCAGAGTCTCCATGCTTAACTTTCCCCCATACATACGATAAGCCAAAAATTTCAAGATAGCTTGAACAACAGTTTTGTGATTGTACAACTGTCCGACCAGGATTATCCCAATAACCACGGCCGCAAATGAAAGTACATCCTGTAAAGTTTTTAAAGGAGAACAGGGGGAAATCAGACAGAAATGGGATAACTTTCTAATAATTTATTTCTTCGCCATAAACATATATTTATACACATACAA
>MKEJ01075803.1:0-18089 GCA_001753735.1 Embelia ribes
GGGATTTTCAAGACTTTGATGATATTTTAATTACCAAAAAATATCTCCAAGCGATCGAGGAGGATGTAAGTTATCTTACTACAGATAAAAACTAATTTACACCTAGAAATATTAAGTATTTTCTTCTTCTTAAGAATCCACTCGGTACCTGTCCTTCCTCAATCTCTCTTTCCTACACTCATGTCTCTTGTTCTACGCCAAAATGGGATTTCAATTGAATATATGTAAAGCAACAAACCAATTAATTCTGAATCTACTGAGCAACAGATATTTGGATAGAAAGGGATATAATACCACATCCCTCCAATCCCTGGTTCCATTATTTAATCATACCAATTTACGATATGCAAGTATTAAATACTTCAAAAACGAATTTTAAACTGTTAGTGCAATACAGCATTCAGCTTCAACAAGCATTTCTTCAAGGCAACATAAGTTTGAACTGCAACATCTTACAAAATAATGTATAAAACAAATTGAAGGGGAAGATCAAACCATAGAAATAACGAAAGCAAACCATGGGAAAAATTTTAACTTACATGGACACCATCACGACCGGCCAATGGAGAGTCATTGACACCAAAAGTCATTGAAATAGTTGGAGGATCCAATTCGATGGTGGGCAATGCAGTCATTACCTGGAAGATAATAAATAGAACACCAATTCAAAAAGGGCAGCAAGACCACAACGATGCATAAAGAAAACAAAAAGTATTCCTCTCCATAAATCACATTACTAGTGAAGTAGAGAACAGAACAGACAATTTGAGAAACATTAACACGTTACAGTGAAAATGAACCAAATTATACACAAATTCGCACCTCCACATTAGTGATTGTGTGCCCAATTGATGGGGTAGCCAACCCAGCCATTGATATGATGTCTCCAGCTCCGGCACTGTCAATGAGGACCATGTTTGTACCCTTCTTTTTCATCAATTTCACAATCTGCAACTCATAATTATTTAATTAATATATAGCATGGGATTGCAATTATATACTTCAAAACATTATAATTTACACAAATCTAAGGTGTTTCCAAAGCCAATAATATTTTATTTCCACCATCTTTGTGAATGAAAAAATCTTGAAACTATAAACTTGGATCCTGACTATTCATGTTCTCTCTACAGAATAAAGACTTTGTTACCTTGGCAAAATATAATATAGGTTGATAACAAAGAAATGGCTACTCTCTCAAATAACATTAAACACTTAAATTTAGACTAGAATAATTAAGTATAGTCCAATGAGCTCTCGATGAATCCTCTCCATAAAATGACAGGATTTCCTTAAAGGGAGAATGGTGGATGGATCTCAAGTCAACCCCAGTTAGGGCATTTCAACAGCCATGCAGCCTTCTTTTCAGGAATTAAGCCCAGATATCAAACGGGAACATACACACAGAAGATTTAAAGCAAGCCATGAAGGATTGAGTCGCAGTTGATACAAACACATGCATTTGTGGTGTAGGGAAATGATTCTGAATTTGATATCACATCATTAACAGTGTGTACATACTAAGTTCACATATATTTCAACAAAGAATCACATCAGGAATTTTTCTTCAATTTTTCAGCAGGTCCTTCGTATTTCAAGTGAATTTTGATGTTTCTCTTCCTGCACTTAGCTTCCATGAGTGGTTATTGGGTTATAAAAATTAATCAAGGAAGATCACAAAAAAGTTGCAAATCTTCCAAGATGTGAGACACAATCCAATCTTCCATGAAGAATATTGCTCAAGTATAAGGATATGAACTTCTATTAAACAGCAATCCGATGACAACCAACCTTTCCTTCTTCAATTTTCTCAGCCCCAGAATCTGTTTTCCGAAGCCCATGCACTCTGTCACCAATACGAACAACCCCAGAAGAAACGCGTCCAGTCAATATTCGCCCAAGATAGAAGTCTTTTTCCATCATGGAAACCTGAAATAAACTGTCATGCATCTTTCTCAAGGTTGCCAAGCAAGAAAGAAATAGAAAAAAAGAAAAACTCAATTTCTTTTGTGTACTTGAATGCATTTATTGTTTATTTTACTCAAGATTAAATAAGTGCTCTGAATGACGAAAATTAGGAATCTCAAATTAATATGAGACGCCAAATTGTAACAACAGATTAATCTTCAAAGGCACCAAATGTCTATTCCGAGCAAGCAACGGCACAAACAAAGGACAGGAGTATGACACCCCTAGAAAGCTTCCTCCAGGAAATGAGGGGTACAACGGCATTGAACATGAGCATAACATTTTTAAAAAAATTAAACTATGTCATATCTTTTCTAGTAACTTATTATTTGAACATTTGGAAAAAATGGTTACAGTAATACAATATGATCAAGGTTATAATATCAACATTTCTTTGCAATTTTTTTTATTCATATATTATCCGCAGTTGTATATTTATTCACAAGTTATGAGAATTTGAATCGACATTATTACACACTTGTAGGTCTAAATGAACAGCTAACTCATTTTATTACCTTTCTTTAAAGGGACATGTGTCTAAAAACATTTCCAAAGCGTCCGTTTTGCGTCCAGTTGAGGAAAGTTAACAAATAAGGAGAAGTTTGACACAGTTTCCAAAATGCAAAGGACCGTCCATCGAATACCTTCAGACTTATGTTCAATGAGATAACCAATTTTACTGCATCCATGTTTCCTAATACCATACTATAGTCTATAATAGTCTATTGCATGATCAAAATTTGATGCTCACTTTCCTGTTCTTTTATCTTCAATTGTTTGATAAAACGGAATATTTTGTGCATAGATCTTGCTAAACAAATCATTCATCCAAGGTATAATTAAGAAGAGCTTCTTCCTCTCTCAAAGGAACAGCATCATGGTTCTAATACAGTAGAGATTAAACCATGGTGTTGTCAAGAGAAATGCACATAAATAATTAGGATGCCTAACTAGCGTATCACAGTACAGGCATATCTAAACACATGTTATAAAGGCAGTATATGATGCCTACCATCATTTGGAAAGGTGTATCAAGGTTTGCTGTTGGGGGAGGAACATGTCTTACAATCGCATCAAGCAACTTTGACATGTTCTTGGCGTCATCAGGAGGACTTTTGGTGAAGGTGGATGAAGCCCATCCCTCCTTAGCAGAAGCATAAAGCACCGGAAAATCTAGTTGTTCCTCTGAAATAATATAAACGTATTGCATGTATCAAATAATTCATCGGACTAGAAATAACATTCGAGTAAAAGCCTCCACACAGCATTCACCTGTAGCGCCAAGATTTGCAAAAAGATCAAACACCAGACTCTCTACTTCATTGCACCTTTCTTCAGAAACTGCACTAAACACAAGTAATTTTATGCTGCAGAAAAGGATCAGACCTTTAAACACGTCGATTTCACATATTTTCAGTCACCACTCTGCTCAGATTAGCCACAAATGCCAAAACAGCGTTATAGTAACTCCTGATGTTTTCTAAATACATAAAGTTCGAGACTGAACAAAAAATGGAGATTCAAATGATAGATAAGCATGGCCGGAAAGAATCTTAACCTAACTGACAAAACATGCTTTCGCTTGAAAATTTCAACACCGTAAATACTTTACCTCCAAAGAACCTTATAAGAAAATTAAAAGGCAATAAGGTGAGATGCCAAATTAGAATTCGAACACAACAAAAATGACGAGTCATACCTGAAGGTCTATCAACTTTGTTTAGAAGAAGAAGAGGACGTAACCCATATTTCAAAGCTTTAGCAAGAACAAACTTTGTTTGTGCGAGTGGGCCTTCACCTGCATCTACAACCAAAATTGCTCCCTCAACCATGCCAACAACACGCTCAACCTGTAAGACCAGCAAAAGAAATAGAAAAAAGATTTACAAGCCATGGGAGTTGAGGCAGGAAGCACACAGACTGTCTACTTGGAAAATGCCTAAATGAGGGAAATAATATTAACAAGTAATCATCTTCAAATTAGGAAAATGAAATTGTAAAACAAGTTAATTTGTGAAGGACAGCAACTCTGACATTGTCTTACTCTCTATCCTGCATTAAAATCAATCTAGAAACTGATTTGGGAGGAGAAAAGCAACGTAGTTATTATCTTACTTTCTATTCCGCATTGCTTTGATGTCTAAAAGTTTGCCTAGTTAAATTACCAGCAGAAGTACAGGAATTCAAATTGACAGAAGCTCATAAACAAGGCTTCACTATTACTATGGTCTTTCAAAAAGACTAGAAACGCTAAAAGACAAGACTTTCATTTGGCAAAAAGACATTAGTGATAGTGGTGTCTATTTTTCAATTCACCATAACTATATGGGCAAGCATCACCTTCTTTATTTCCATCTACAAAAAGGACACAAGAAAAGAGTTAAGGACGTAAGAAATTATCTAGCAGAAGCTGACTGAACATTTGTGTTTTGTTCAAAAGATGCATATTTATTTTAGGTTTATGAGTTACACAGCAGCTAATTCAATGCTCCAGTATCTTAATTTCTCATTTCATCTTTGGAACGTAAAAATTCACAAAGTAGCCATACTTCGCCACCGAAATCAGCATGTCCTGGTGTATCAACCATGTTTAGCTCATTTTCCTTCCAAAAAATAGATGTCACCTGCAAAAAATTATATAAAAGTACACAAGAAAGTCAAACAAACAAAAGAAGTTACATTAAACCAACTTTTTGAACATTGACAATTCATCCAGTAGAAGGGTCAAAAACAAGAAGAATGCAAGATAGGTTTATAGCTGCAGTAAAATAGTCCAAATATAGATAAGTTGGCATCTGATTCTTCAACTTATTGCAATTTATCAAAAATGACAACAAAGACACGTGCTCTAACCAATAGCAAGGGATGACAGAACATAATGTATGCAACTTTGTAGATCATTCGACAGGGTTTACACCTTATGCAATGTTTCTGGCCTTTAAAAATCAGTACTTTTTAGCATCCACATTTCATGAAGAAAACTGACACATCAGAAACAAAGATCTTCACAAGCTTAATACACTAAATTACATAATAATGGAGATTTTACACATTGGTATACCAAGCTTCTAATAATGACCCTCCTCAACCCTAAGTTCTTGTAGCATGAGGGGATCAACTAAACCAATCCTTTCCACAGCTATTAGAGGAGAAGAAGAGCTCAAGTGAAAAAAAAAAAGATCCAAATTCCCAAGGCAAATATCCCAAAGCTGATGAAACAGTAAAATGCAGTTTTAGTTCACTACTTGAGAACACTGCATCCTAATTCTTAAGCTACCTATCACAAGCTCAACTACCACTTGAGTTACCCCGGTGGGTTGATTGCTTTTCCACTCTTTGAATTGTTCTTTTCTAATCTCTCTATCCTCAGAGTTATGAAGACGCTAATGTTCTGAGAAAGGAATCTGAGCCTCATCACAACAAAAATCTCTATCCTCCTCTTTCTTTCCAAACTAAAACATTAAAACTGAACATACAGATAAATTCCAGTTCTTCATTGCTTCTCAACTTAGACAGGCACTTCCCCTTGTCAAAAGTAAAAATCTTCGGCTGAAAATCTTCTCCTCTTGTGAAATTTCCAATGAGAACATCTCCGACTCATACGGCTACACAAAATTTTGCAGAAAATCTGTAATATCCTATGAGACACAAATTCACTATTCATGATCACCATAAAATTTCATCAGGTCCATAAAAAACAAACAAGTGGCATAAGGCATAATGTTTACATGTAATATATTGTGGGCATTCCAGCATCACTTATGCATAATTTTCTAGAGCCCGAGTACATATTCCTGAGTCCAGGACAAGGGTACCTCACTTTCACGCAATTAAGTCGTACTCTATTTCTTTATGACAGCATAAAAAATAACAAACTTCAAACGCTTTCCAAAATTTCAGTGATTCAGATTCTATACAAGAAATGAGTTTTAGCCTCTTTAAGACAATGATTTCAATCCCCCTTTCTCTTTCCAACAGCGTCGACAAAAAAAACTATCTTGTTTTCTCATAGTTATGTCATATTCAATAAAAGTCAAGCCAACTATTACCAAATTAATGTTGTTCAAATTCAATAGTAAGTGTGTATCAAAAGGAAAATGAGACGCGCACTAACAATGATGTGATAATCATGTGGTGAAACTATACAAATAATTACGATGTTAGATACTATCGTTGATTTTATTTTTACAACTCACATGGTGTAATTTCATAGATGTTTATACAACTTTTGTACAAGATTTTCAATACGTATGTCATATCTCTTATAAAAAATAAGACTTTGGAGGCAATAGTGATACCGCACTCACGCTTGAGGCTGATGATATCATCACAAAGATCATAAAAGTTCCTAAAATTCAACCTTCCTAAATAAACGATTTGAAATATTTTGGTTACAGGCTTTCATCTAAGGGAGCTCTCTTACAAAGTAGCTTTTAAGTAGATTTTTTTGCTCTTTCAGCTAAAACAATAGAGCAATGCTACTCCCACCAAAAAATTCTACCTGATTCCCTTACCCGCTGACATGACAAGAGAATCTTAATTCCAATCATAAATACAAGATACCTAGAAACTAATCATATGCAAAAATTCCCTTTGTCACGTCAACATGTAGGTCGGGTAGATTTTGTGGATGGAACTATCATTTCTCTAATTGTTATCCAAATTGGCGATTCCCTTATGTGTCAAGATGTAAGAAAAAAACCAAGGTTTCCTTATTTCCAAGACACCAATTCTATATCAACAAAATATTAGTATTAAGGAGGCAACATGCATAAAATGTCACCATCTGAACATCAAAGAATGTGTAGTCATACATTTACTGCAGAGTAACGCTACACTGTGCATACAGGAAACAATCCATACAAAACCCACAAAAATTCATGTCAGTCAAAGTAATGACCCTTCCATTCTCATTAACCAATATAGGGTGGATATGGACACATAACTGATTGTAAGAAAACACTTATCAAAAAAGAAAAAAATTTGTAAGAAAAATTTGTGTGAGAATATTCAATAGTTTCCTTTAAATGCGCCTAGGAACCACCACTGAGAACCACAACCATGGTCCATAGGTGAAACTAAACCCTCAAAACCAAATATTGCAAATTTTATTAGCATAGTGAAGCATGGCCTGAAATGCAGAGCTGAATTGCACATATCCGAAAGAATGTGTGACTGCATACTTTCAATTATACTGCTAACCGCAACAAAAGCTGCACAAGCACTCGCAGATTATGTAATTTGGTGAACGTCAAGCATTGACTTGGAACACTAGACCTCCTAATGGATGATTGCCTAACAATTTTACAAATCTATCTTCAGTTCAGAAGAGACAGATTGATAATGAAATTTTCGTGATGTTATATAATGACAGAATAAAGGGTGTTAGAATGAAACAGAAAACAGTCGCCAAAGAGATACTAACATCAACAAAAGCAGCATCCAAGTAGGAGATGTTAATCTCAACGGAAACCCCAGCGGAAGGAGCGCCAACTGTATATATAACAGCAGTACCAATCATGTCAACAAGTGTTGCCGTGGCTCCCCCATGCAGGAAATTCCCAGTGTTCTGCAAACACATGCATACAACATACAATACAAACAGTCAGAGAGCATTCAAGCGCAAAACAGGGGTTTTTATTTCAACCAATATTGAGTACATAAAAGCAATCTCCCTTTCTCTCATTCAATTTCCCAAATAACAAGTTTTGGAGCATAAATGTTCCACATCATTATTTCCATTTCTTATACTTTCTAGAAATAACAAGAAAAATGCCAAGTATTAGAGCATTCTCATTAGCCTTTCTCATTTAATTTCTACATCTTACTTTGTATAAGCACATTTCTTCTACTAGAAGTCTGCATTTTAGAAATTGCATATACTTGTCTTTTTATAGAAATTGTTGCAATAATTATATATCGTATAATGAAATATATAAATATATTTTTTTGAATCTTAATTATGGTTTCATGATTTTTGTAGAAAAAATTTATTTTTTTAATAGAAAAATTGTGATTAATCAATTTTTCAATTGATAAATCTACTGTAACATTTCTATAAATTTTTATATAAACTAGAAAATATGAAAACATTGATGTGATATTTCTTTCCTTTGATTTTTTAATTGAGAAATCAAATGATGAGAAATGAATTTTTAGATATTCTGGAGGCAATACTCTAATAGTTGTATTTGAGTGCCAAAATAGAGAAAGTTTCGTAATTTTATTGTTCATAAAAAGGAAAGGCATTTTGGTTATTAAGTAATGAGATTGATCATAAATAGGAAAGGCATTTAAGTTATTAAGTGCATTGGAAATTACGAAAATTTTGGTACCATTAAAGTGCATTGGACAATGGACATACAAACCATAAGTGGAGACAGTGTAATTTTATAGATCTCATAGCATATTTTGAAATAGTCATAAACCTTGAAGGGGTGAAGTGTAATTTACCCTTTTTTATTACTTGTCTAAGTGGCGATGAAAATAATGATACTAGGCTTATAAAATATAGGTGCGGTAGATAGTGTGTAGATAGTGTTTACAATAAAATAAATTAGGTAACGTGTCCATGTAATTTATTTGAGGAATAATTTATTTGAGAAGCGACACGTTGTTTATTTGCTAATAATGATTAGCCAAATAAATGGATTATATAACCTCCATTTTTTTTTAATAATTTATTTTTTACCCTTAATTTATAGGCAAGTTTTCTTATCGAAAGATAGTCAAAATAATAATTTTACTAATATGTTCTTATTAAATGTATATTTTATAAACAAATAAATTTTTTTATATTTTCAATGAAAGGTATCTTAATAAAATAAGAAAAATATTCAATGTTTCAATCACTTTAATTAATTTTTTTTGATTTATTTGAAATTTGAATCAAGATTATTAATTTGGAACGGAGGAAGTATTGTTTACTAATGTAAACTGAAATTGTCGAATAAAATTTTCACAAGGGCAAAGGACTTTTCTCCTCAAATATCGGTGAAAATTTTGACAATTTTTTATTTTTGGACGTAAGGACAAAACAGAGCAACTGGCCGTAAACGAAACAATATATACGATGGCGAAAGGATTTAAAAGCTCATTATCACAAATCATTATGTAATTATTGTCGTGAATTGTGAAAAAAAACAAATATAATAATTTATAAAAAAAATAAAATATAAGATAAAAAATTATATGATTCAGCTTCAATTTAAAACAAATTTAATTTAGGCCTACTAATATCGGTGTATATTTTTATTTATATAAACAAATGAATTATAACATGGTAAAATATGTAAAATAAATGTGGAAATCTGTGACACTGTTTTTTCCCTCTTGTTCTGTTATTTATACACAAGAGTTATAAGTCAAGGTGATGTGTTATTCTTACATTGCGCATAGTATTATCATTTAATAATTAGACTTCCACACTAAAATATCACGTCAATAATAATGCATCACAATTATAAAATTTATAATAAGAGTTGCAACCCCATCAATACCCACACTTTGCCATGTGGTAATTGTACAACATTTCTCATAAATTGGATAAAAAATCAGCGATGATATTAAAAAATATATAATCAATTAAATTTTAGTATATCTAACATTAATTTTTCTTTTATGTCCCCTCCTCTTTTTCTTGGTATGTAGTTACGTTACAAGAATCAGTTCACACGCATAATCTCAAGCCCACTATCGAAACGTAAATTTTTATAAAAGATTTTTTTGGTCAACTATAGGAGAATATATATGTATATAACAACATGGGATGGTAAGGAGACCACCCACCACAATCACTACTAATTTTTTCCAATTAATTTGTAACATATAATTACACTAATTGCTCCTTTATGAGCTTGTATATTCCATTATGATGGTTAAAAAATATGAGAATTATAGCAATATGTAGATGTTTTAGGGCAAACTTATTTGTTTTTATAACCAATTAGGATAGCAAATTGTAAAAACAAAAAAAAAAAACTCAAAATTTCCAAAGTCAAACTTATTTGTTTTTGAGCCAATATGAGCAAGTTTGCGTTCAAAAGCACTTATTGAACAAGCTGTGGAAACAATGTTTTCACGGGTTTCTTGTTGACTGGGTTTTATGCATAATTATACCTCTTGTATACGTGTTGATTATTCGGCAAGTTTTTATTTAATTACTTGCCTAATTAAATTGTAAGTTGATGAAACGTGGTATATCATTATCATCATTCAAGCTTTAAAAATCTTGAGTTAGGCTAAATGAAACAAATTAAAACATCATGTCGGGTTGTTGACGTGAATTTTTTAACGCCACTCATTCCTATCGAAGGCCATTTTCTCATCCAACGTTGTAATACACATGTGTTTTTGTAATACTTGTATCCATGCAGTTAGAGCTCTACCTCTGTCTTTCCTGTACGTCATCACTCCAATGCTTTCGTACTTTCTAACTTGTGTACTCAGTGATTTTCTTTTTATATGTCCAAGTTATCTTAAACAGCTCTCTTGAACGTATAGTAGATCATAATTCACAAAATTATAGATGACTAACAATTGATTTTACGAGACACGAGTTAAAAAATGTTTTTATGATTTTGTCAATGTTTAAATAATTGCTCCTTGACATTTCATTAGACTAATTTTTCCAAGAGGCTTGCAAGCTTTTACAACACTGCAGTAGATACTCAATTTTGTAAAACAAGTAAACTACAATATGTAAGTAAAAACCTAAGTCATCCAATCCTTCATTGACGGGTAAAGCTCCCACTTACGGATTTATGGCCTACAAGCGTGACACTCTCCTGCTCTTGCTCCTGCTCCCACACCGCGATCTGGTTACTTAGGTAAAGAACTGCACATCTTCTTAAGAAGATATTGAAAAACAAGCCACCATGAATTGCAAAGGGAGCAAAAATGAGACACTCGACTCAACTGCCATTAGCTTGATTAGAATGTCAACTAAAGGGCCCGAAGTGTCTTTGAGAGGGTCACCGATCACAGCTGCCTTGTGGGGTTCAGAGCCCTTAGATTCCTAGCATGACCTGAAACACCGGCCTGAGAAGTAAAAAGATCAAAATTAAGCACCTTAACTACGGAATTGCATATCATATAAGAGATCACAACTTAAACAATAACAGGCCAGATGATTACCTCAGTGTGTTTGATGCTGATATTGCTATTACCTGTTGAAAACAGAATAAACTAGACCATTCAAATACATATATATATATATATATATTGTCCATGCTCCATACGTATGTTATTAACTTGACCTCATGTTATGTTGCACGACAATGCAATATTAACTCAATCTCATGATATATGATAGGGCTGTATTGTAGTATGTCTTCTTACCAATCATGACATTATACCAGAGGGAAGTTAGGACAGGAATTGTTCTATGCTTTCAAGGTATTAACGCCTCGTTCTTTAATTCAATGTTTAATAACTTGTAAGCAAGAGAAACAATGAGAATTCGCATTCAGTCTTTAGCCAGAAACCGGAATTTTGAGCCCCAAGTACATTTTAAATTTATATTAAGAACATCTTGACAACATTACAAAACTACCGGGTTCGCGAGAAAAGGAAGAAGAAGAAGCACTAATAGCTAGAAATTTAATAGCCATTTTTGTCATCTGTAGTACAAGTATTCCCCCGCACGAGAGCTTTCCAAAAGGCTTCGCTCCATCTACCCAGAAACAGATATCAGATGCTTGTTTGCATTTAACCTTTTTTCCGGAAGCACAATAACAGCTTGCCCATACAATGATGATTGGAATTTCCATCTGATATCCCCCGCTAGAACAGTTGCATTTCAGAGTTTCTGAATTCTTTAACAAGTAACCGAATAAGTATAACTTGTACAATTGCTCAACGAGCATCCTTATCCACTCTTAAGACAGCAAAAAACAGTAGACAGTCTCACATCGAAAAACTGATGGGGGCAGTATGCGCATCATCAAAGGTCGTGCGTTTATTTGTCATCATTGAACATGAGATCATTAATCAGGTCGAGACCGAGGTCGGATATTGGCTCAATTGGCTGCTCATCGCCCCCTACTGTATGTTCAAAACTCAAAGGTTCCCTGCTAAACTCATCTGCAAGAGATATGGATAGAAAATTCAGTTATGAGAAACTACGAAAATTAGACAAGATGGATCTTGTTGAACTTCACCAACTTAATTAAATTAAAAAAATATATAACAATAAAAGTGGAAGTACAAGCGAAAGAGAGTGGGCGAGGAATACCGAAGATGGTGTTGAAAGAAGTTGGAGGGGGGGTCACCAGAAAGTTGAGCCCTATGTAGAACACAATGGCTAATGCGATTACCACCATGGCATAAGTTGGCACTGCCAAAACCCAATACCTGACAAGTTAGAATAAAAAAGAAGCCGTCATTGTGATACAATCCCAAGAGTTATCAGATACAGATAACCACACCCCAATGTAGATACAACCACGAACAAGAATTAAATCCACAATTTTTTATCAACTGGTGCAAATACTCTTTTTTTAACTTACGGATGTGTTATGCCTGGACTCAGGTAGTGTGTTCTTTCTACTGATTTATCACATTGAAGGTTGTACCATGAATTCATCACATTTGACATTATATCTTTAGGCAGGCCAAGAAACTAAACTTACCTGCTAGGGTAATAGGAGATCCCAACAGAGTGCAACCAAGAGTCAGGAACATATGCCCATATGAAGAAAATAACTGCATACAACGGAAAAAAGAGCACCTCCCTTTAACAGAAAACGTAATGAAATGCACCAGGCTTCTAAGAGGAAACAAATGTCATTCGATCTTTAAAGTGATACTACAAAAAGAACTGAAAACCAAAGAGTAAACATTCGTAAAAGAATGAAAGTGCAACATGTTCTCCAATCACCCAATGACTATAACCGATTTGGAACCACCTCATCAACTTCGAAAAAGAAAACTACTTTCAAGCATACGAGCAACGAATCCTCTGCATGAGTGCAATGATACACCATATATACTATGAACAACTTATACAATGAGAACTAAGAAAATAGCTTATCAAAGACCTGCATTTTAATAGTGCTAAGATTTTCTCTGTGTTTTGGAAGTACACCATGCTAAATTTCAAGCATCCCCAAAGCCCAATTCACAGAAATTTCTTCATTTGTCATAGCTATAAGGAAAAATTATCACAATTTTAGACCAAAACTGTGTTAACAATGACAGACTACAGCAAAATCAAACTTGTTTAGTAATAGGACAATGGATGTGGAGCATACCCGTAGCGACTACAGTTGTAATGGCACCAACAAAGCCATACACTTCAGAAGGTTTAGGGCCATGCTGACCTGAAGAACCAAATTCCAGACCCTTGTCGGTGAATTTCGAAAAGGAAGGCGACTCTTTTCTTTTTCTTGACAGACTAAGAACCCTTCTTGGGCTATTCACTGAATAAGGATCTTCCATCTCTCTCTTCCTCTTTCAGCACATCACCCTTCTGCCAAAACTAAGGTGTTATACGTGTTCATCCCATCTTTGTGTACACTAACAGAAAAGAAGGAAAATAAAGCAAACATGATTTAAAGACGTACAAGGGCACTTCTATAATGCTCCTAGATTAGTCCCTATCCTAAACATTAGAGATTAAGTCAAGGGTAACCAGTGTCCCCCCTAAAGGATAGGAGGTTTGCTACAATAGTCCCTTGAACTAGGGAGCTACTGTTCATCCCCAATTCTATATTTATTTCAAGGGTTTGGTGCAGTGCAGTCATATTCCTTATGCCAACCGCTATTTCAAAGTTTTAAGGGATAGAAGATTAAAGTGTGGGTATGAGGCATTCCCACCTGTATATTTATTCTCATTCTGTAGCACAAACTCTAAAATAGAGACAGTCGTATGGGGAATGTACACATCATATCCCCTAAACTTAAAAATAGAATTGCGGATGAACAATGTCCCCAAGTTCAAGGGAATCAATTTGACATATCCCCTATTATTTAGGAGAATGAATAGTAAGAGATTCACTGGTGGTATCATCCACTAAAATTTAATCCCTAATTGTTTCAAAAAATAATATATATAAGCAAATAAAAATGTGTGAAATTATTTTTAAGGGAACACATGTTTTTATAAAAAAAAAATACATAATACACTAGAATGTAGATTTTTTGAAACAATTATTACTTTTGTATATTCCATAAAAGTACACGGAATTTGTTACCACTTTTCATAAAATCGTCATCAATACATAAACAAAGCGTATAATCATCACCAATTCATCATGAATCTCCGGTAATTTTCAAATTTATATCAGGGGTTTCGATTTTAGAACCAACCCACATAAACTTAATAAGACCAATTTTTATAATAGATCTACCAATTAAACAGAGCTGACAATCACAACCATAAAAAAGAAGGTGAAAAGAAGTGTTACTAACCCAATCAGAATGGCAATGGAAGTGAATGTTACGATATTATATATAAGTATGTGTGTATATATATATATATATATATAGAGAGAGAGAGAGAGAGAGAGATGGCGGATGCGGCTGAGCTGGGCAGAGACAGAGCGACAGTGGTAATTTTTAGTTGTCTAGCTTTATTCTCAAAAATCCATAAATCAAAAGTGTTTTTTTTTTAAATCTGTTTGAACTTTGAAATTAAAAGTTGAAAATATTTCTTTTATTCGTTAATTTTTACAAAAAAAATATTTGTAGTAAATGTTTCCCAACATATTGACAAGAAATTGTGAAAAAAATATTTGTAGTAAATGTTTCCCAACATATTCATAATTAGTTTAGCGGATAAAAATTAAAAAATGATATTTTTTGAAGTCACCTAATAATAATTAGTAGTTCCAAATGGAACAAATTTCAAACCCCATGTGAAAGTCAAAGAATAATAGGGTAGAGCATTCACATCAGTCATTCTTAATTAATTTTAAATCCCCCACTTTGTATTTATGTTATTTTGGTTTGAAAATCTTTATTTTTTAATAAAAATTGTGAATAGTAACTAAAATATTTCTAGAAAAAATTTTGAAAATAGAAAATCTGATTGTGAGGAATTTCGATTTGAGAAAGCTTGTAATTCACCTTTACCTGGACAATGAGCCACATTTTAAGTTAATTTTCTTCAAGCCGGGAGAAAATAAGCAGCAAGTAAAAATGTGTGAAATCACCTCTAGGGAATACAAGTACAAGAAATTTGTCAAACTCGATCACTCTCTAGCAACTGTATATATATTTGAACATGAGACAATGAGAAACATTTACTACCGATAAGGCGACAACAACCATGCTACAATCTACACTTGATAATTACATCAACACCACACCATTTCCACTAAATTTTCCAATCAAGGTTTTGTGCATCATTTGCATAAAATAGAAATTAACTCTTGCTTGGGAAATTTGGTTGAAACTATTAACTGCTAACAAATTTAAAAAAAATTACTGCTCAAATCAAAATGTACAAAGTTAGTGTTCTCGAGTGCATAAATAACTTAAAAAAAGCTCATTTTCTTTCTCAACCAATTCCAGTGCTAATGTCTTCTTTACTTGCCACCACCTCCGAACATTCCCATCATATCTTTACCAGAACCCATTTGCTTCATCAAGTTTTGTAACCCAGCCATGCCACCTATTTGCTTCAACATTTGTGGGGGTAGTGCTTTGCCCATGTGTTGCGCATTCATGTTACGTGATAAAGCACTCATATCTCCACCCTTCTTTGATAGCTTCAGCCCCTTCATCTTGCTCCATATCTTCGCTAGTCTCTTGTACTCTTCCAACATATCCATCACGTCTCTAATGTGCCTACCAGATCCTCTTGCTATCCGCATTATCCTTGATTCATTCATGAGCTTTGGGTTTGAACTATCCAATTCTGCAATGATAAGGCCGGAAATCATCAAATTTAGTGTCAAACTATTTGTAATCTATATTAATTAGTTGCAAAATCATTTCAAGTTTAAAAGTTAAAGCAATGATGAAAACATCCAAGAATCACTCGCCTTCATCTGTCATTGAGTCCATAATGGTCATATAACGTTTGATCTTTGCCTGGCTTTCCTTTTCATGACCTTTCGGCATTAACTCTGCACTAAATCCTGGAAGCATTGAGAAAACCTACAAAGCAGATCAATACGAAACGTGACATGGAGGAATATATATAGATTCCTACCAAAGAACAAAAATCTAAACACAACTAAATGCGGATAGCCAATAAGCAGCAGCAGGCCAAGCTTGGAAAACAAATGTCCATATCTTTTTCTTAAGCTCATCTAATTAGCCTAATATCTTCAACTCCAAAACCATTAGTTTGGAATCCTCTTGTTGAACAAAAATCAATTTCAAATCTTGAAATGCAGACAAAACATAAAGGACTCCCCCTTAAGAAAGTACCTTCTTCCCTTTCTATGCAGTCACATTAGCCACACAGGAATTCCTGAACAACTAGAGAGGGGAAAATAACACACAAAAATGTCACCTCTTCCAAAAAAGGTCGTTACTTTTATCCCGATTTGACAACTAGAGTAAATACGAGGTGTAATCCTGCTTCACAATCCAAAAAACAGGGAACATATCAGATTTCATACTCTGTTCCAGAAAGTCAATGCTTGGATTCCTTGGAAGAATACTTAGATCTGGCAGGTTGTAGGCCACAAAGATCTCATGTGATAGTGATGGTTTAAACCTAGTTACTTGCTTACCTAAGTAGAGATATGAGTGTGCATCACATTAAGAAGTAATTTTACAAGTAGTCAACAATAAACAGAACAGTACAGAGAGGCTTGGAAGTTAAAACATAGCATAATACAGCATAGCAATGCTGATCATTCACCAAAATTCAATAGAAACAAACAAAACTAACAAACCTGGCCAATAGGACCCATTTTGAGTAGGTTTTGAAATTGATCATACATAATCCTCAATGTGAAGCTTCCTTCTGAAAGCTTTTGCAAAAGCTCAGGCTGTTGATCCATTGGTACAACTTCATGAATTTTGTCCATGAATCCAGACCAATCTCCCATACCTACAAGGAAAGCAAGAAAAAAACAAAACCATTTGTAGCAATTTTAGACAATAGCCACATTAAGAACATCACCAACATTTAGGAGATCATGATAGCAGCGGTATTACTTACCCAAGAGACGGCTGACAAAAGGTTTAACATCAAATACTTCGAACTCATCCATATGTTCTCCAGTTCCAATAAAGATTACAGGGCTTTTGGTTGCAGCAACACTGCATAACATAGAACAAAAGAGAAAAATAATTAAACCATGCTTCGCTCACCTTTTTTTAAAAATTGTTTCAAACTACACAAATTTCCTCACCACCACAAACGGGGAAAAAGAAAAAGAAAAAATAAAATTTGAAGAACAAGAAGAAACATTTATGAGGATAGCATGTGAGAAAGATGGGTGCCCATAGAGCCACGTGAAAGTATAACAATATAAAACATAAAGAATTTAAGTATCACATAGCATCAAGTACTTACGCACTCAAAGCACCTCCACCCTTAGCGTGACCATCCATCTTGGTAACAATTACAGCCCCAACAGAAACACTCTGCTTGAATGCTTCAGCTTGACCATATGCAGCTTGGCCAATACTGCTATCCATGACAAATATGACAAGATCTGGTTTCTGGAACATGAGAAAACTGTCAATCAGTGATACCACTTAACACAAGTATATACCGCAACATAGAGTACCAGAGACATACAGTTGCTTCTGAAACTTGGCGCATTTCTTCAAAGAGAGAAGCTTCTTGTTTGTGACGTCCACTGGTATCGACAATGATAAGATCACAATTTTCCTTTTTGAATCTTTCCACACCTTCAACAGCAATTTTAACGGGGTCTGATTCTGTGTAGCTGTAAATGATAGACAAGTTTTAAGATAATTTTCTTAGTAATAAATTTTTACCACAAAATTGAAGTACAATAATTGACATCTCGCATTAAATGGTCAAAATCCTTCTATTTTCCAACTGGGATACAAAATAATTTATGCACTCTAGACCAAACTAGAATTTCTTTTCATTATCCCATGGGTATTGTTGGCTCATCTACTTTTGTGGCTTCTAGGCCAACTAGAATTTTTGTTATCCCATGCAAGCAAGGATGATTGGCACATCT
>MKEJ01075809.1:0-15073 GCA_001753735.1 Embelia ribes
AAAAAAAAAAAAAAAAAATTCGAATTATTATTAAGGCATGCATCAATTGCCTTTGATTTACAAATCATTGAAAATAGTTCTAACTTTTACTGAGTAAAATTGGTGCATGCATTTGTTGTTATGGGTGCCTACATTTTTTATCAGTGCAAAACAAAATGAGTCAACGACCATTTTTAATATCTCTAAATACCATTTTTTTTTATCAATGCATGCATTTGTTGCTTTCTTATAAGAAATCTAAACACAAGTAAATTAATTAATTAATAAATGCATTCAGTTTCTTGTTCAACTTGGACTTTTTGCTTCTTTTAGTTGGTGGATATTTTGCCTCTAGTTTATGCAACAAGTGTTGTGTAGTTAGGCCGAAAACAACAGAAAATTCTTTCACATGAAAATGCTATATAAGGATTGATGCATGTGCATGTGAAATACGGGTGATCTACACCAAAATAATTTATACAAAATTATACTGTTACTCATTTAATTTTTTAGCATTACTGTATGATACCCTCCATTCCTTTTTTATTGTCACTTTATATATTTTTTGAATTCATTTTTAATTGTCACTTTAGAAAAACAATGAAGCATTAATTACTCTTTTTCTAATTTTATCCCTATTAATTGATGGTAGTAATATATTTTGAGTATTTAATAAAAGGTAATATAAAGTAATATAGTATTTTTTCCTCTAAAACTGAGGTTAATTAATAATTACCTTAATTCATCTGTTTTAATTTAAAGTGACAATTAAAAAAAAATGGAGAGGGTAATTCTTAATTTCTAGTAAAAGTTACAGATACGTTATGCTCCATTGAGGGGAACACAAATTTAAAAGCAGGGAGGTAATGTAAAGGTATTGCGCTAAATATCGGAAATGATAACAATACAAGAATTTCCATACCTATTAACATGCATTATTGATTTACTATTCCTACTCATAAACTTACAAGTCCTTTTCTAGTTATTTTAAATACTTTAAAATATGTTTCTTGTTATTTTCCCCCAAATTCACTACCCAATATTATGCTAAGAAAAATTAGAAATTATAGCAAAATTTAGTTACTTTATAACGTTTGGTAATACCTTTGAACATGCATGGAAATTTAAGGCATCCATACCAACTTTAGTTTTGTCCTAGCAAAATTTGAAGTTATTGATAATAAATTTGGTTTTTTTAGAGTGTTAAATAAGTTGGACAGAAGAAATACAAATTATATTGTTACAACATTAAATTCTTCATTTGTACTAAAAATTTCAAGATATTATAACGCCTTGAGAAAAAAAAAATCTAAAAATATAATGGTATATTGCACTAATAATGGATTCACTTTAACTCATGAGTCATTTAGATCTTGTGACATTCTTCGAACCATTTTTTTTTTTTTTTTTTTTGGGACATTCTTCGAACCTACTATATAATATATGTGTGTGTGTATTGTGTACATATTTTAGGGTCTTTATAACCAATCACGGATAGGGAAGCAAAAAGAGAAAGCAACTATATAAATCAAAATTTATATGATTTTGTATGTATATGAATATGATTGGTGCAACGCATTAGTACTATCTTAGTGGGCTAGAATTTAATCTCACAATTAAAATGCAATGAGTTTGATTTTCCTTTCTCCTTCACCAGCAGTTACAGATGTAAAAAAAAATATGAGATTGGTGAGCACCATCTTCTTTTTGTTTTTTAAAGGTTTTAAATTATATTAGTTTAAGAGCATCCACACTAGTTTATCTAAATAGATTATCTATTTTACAGCATAAATTTCATCATTTCTATTTTACAGATTGTCTATTCAACTACTCCCTACAGCAGATTATCTAAAATACAATTATCTAAAATAAAATTTCTCCCTACAGCAGATTATCTAAAATAAAATTATCTATATAATACATAAATATATATAATATTTATATTTATAAATATATTTATTTATATATATAATACTTACATATATATATATATACGAGGGGAAGATAGAAAAGAGAGAGAAAGAGGAAATGTAAAATAGATGAGAGGGAAAGTTAGATAGTTAAATTTAGATATATTTCTCCCCAAAAAGTTAAAATTTAGATAACCATCTATTTTAGATATTAGAATAGATAACCTGCTGCAAGCACTTTTTTTACAGAATATTTAAATTTTAGATATTAGAATAGATAACCTGCTGTAAGTATTTTTTTACAGAATATTTAAATTAAATATCTAAAATAAATAAAAGATGCATTTTACAAAGTGCGCTAATAATGTTTGGTTTATCATTATCTCAACTTGAAGGTTAAGTTACTATTCAATGAATTTAATAACATTTATTTGAAACGCTATTGTGGAATTAGTTGAATTGGGACCAAGACAGAGAAAGTGTCCCAGAACCTTAACTGCAAAGTCTATTCTAACTTTCTTTAAATATAATAAAAAAATTAAGTTTAAATTTTAAATATAAAATGAGAATTAATTTGCTCTTTTTGTAATTTCAAAATATTAAATTATTATATTTAAAAAATTTAAAAATAACATATTATATAATAATTTGTGTACGGTGAGTATATATGTAAACAATTTGAGCATATCTCTCCACTTGAGTGAGTTCAATCAACTTTATCATTCTCCTAACTACGAGGTGAGTGTTATCAGTCAGCTACTCAACCACCTAATATCATGACAAGTCAAGAGCCGCATTATTGAATATAATTATTAATATATCATAAACCGATTGTTTGTATACTGTAAATTAAAATTTCATCCCATTTTTTTATTATTATTTAGATTAATTTTTGATAAAATAATATTAAATTTATTATTATTTATTCATATATTATAGTAGTATAATTTTAAAAAAGTATTAGCATATGAGTAATTAAAAAATAATAATTAACACTGTACTAAAATATTACTATTATACTATGTTTATAAAATGGAAATTTTTTTGTCTTTTTCCCTTTTATAAGAAAAAATTAAATTAAATTAATATTGGAAAAAATAATTAAAATACAGTATTGATAAAAATATATATATAATATAATTAATATTAATATTATTATATTATACATAATTATTAAATTAGTAAATAAGAAATAATTTTTTTTAGTGAACTATATAAGATTTTTCATTGTAATTATTCTTTTATACATAGAACTTTACTCACATAAAAATTAACTTTAATCTAATGTGGCTTTGAAAATTTATTCTATGGCGAGGGCTAAATAGTCCAAATTATTTCAAAAGGATCTATTTTATTTCTTTTAAAAAACCAAGGAGGAAATTGATAAATGGATACTTTTCATTACTAAATTGATAAAAAGTTAAATACCAAGGTTTCATTTTATTTCTTTTATAAAATTACGGAGGAAATTGATAAAATTAGTACTTTTTAATTATGTCTAAATTGATAAAACGTCCTATCTCAAGGTATTTTCGATAATGGGTAAAATCCAATTTGCCCACTCTCTTTTGAGGTTCATTTTAATTTATTCCCTATTTTTTCATTTGTTTCAAATTACATCCTATCGTTTACAGTTTAGGTTCAATTTGCCCCATATTCTTTTAGTTATTGTAATTTATTTCCTACACTTTTAGACTCGTTTCAATTTACCCATATCTTTTTTGCAACGTTTAATTTGCTCCTATAGTTATTATGTTTCATTATACAAGTATAATAAGTGATTGAAATAACAGTTATAAGTAAGTGGAAATGTTTTTGTTAAAAAATGGATATTGATAGGTCATATAACTTTTTAAATGCATCTTCTATCATAATATTTAGTAATTTTATCTCAATAATTAGTAATTTATAAAAATTTAAAAATATGTGTCAAACAAATCATCTCTCCCTTAACTAAACCCCTTACACACTAAAACACAAATTGAGAAATTTTATGTTATTAGTTCAATAAGTTATTATTGATTTAAGTTAAATCTATTAATGATAGGAGATAAATTGAAGTAAGACAAAAAGATTTGAGTAAATTATAACAATTTTAAAAGTATAGGGAGTAAATTTTAACAAATTAAAATTAAATGGGGTAAATTGAACTAGATTGCAAACGATATGAGGTAATTTGAAACAAACGAATGGATAAGGGGCAAACTAAAACAAGAATCAGATGATAGGAGGCAAAATAAACTTTACCCTTTGATAATTGCCCCTATCTTTGATATTTGGCCTTATATTTAGGGCAATTTTATTGGCAAACACTATTTTACTTTTAACACATTATTTAATTTTTAATTCAAATTACTATTGGCACCACATTGAATAATTATTAGCACATGACACAATTTTTTTTTTTAAATTTAAAAGGGCAACTAATAGATTATAATTATAAAACATTAATGAAAGAATTTTACAAATAAAAAATTTTAAATTTTCAACAAAATTATTACTTTCACACAGCCGACACCAATTTCACATAGTTGTAATCAATTTCTAAAATAATTAGGCCTTCATATTTATGGTGACGCCAGAATACTTTAAAATATTATTCTTGACATTTTAAAATATTTGATGATATGAACACTTCTCACTCACACTTTCAGTACCATTTTACAAATCCATCAAAATAATAAATAAACCCCAAAATTCCATTATGACAATCAATCAATTATGTATCTATCACTCAACCCAGATAAAAAAAATATTGAATATTTAGTTGTGGGTATTAGACAATTTATAGAAAGTATCTAATAATTTATATTTAATAAACCAATTAAGATAAAAAAAATTGAACTTTTTCTTTTGTGTATTAAGCAAATTCTAAGTTTCGGTAATATAGATACAAATTGAGATGTGTACATATATATAGATATATATAGATATGTATGTATATTAGTTTTATTGAAAAACATATATTTGATCATCAAAATCTTAAATAAATTATTCAAAATAGGATAAAATATATATATTAGAGAGAGAGTATATTGATTGAAGAAATTAGGATTTAGAGAAATAAGATAATGTGTGTTAAGATGATGTGTGGTATTAGAGATAATTAGTGTGGTACCAATAGAATAAATTAAATCCAACCTTATTAGTATGGTGCCAATAGTAATATGATACCAAAAGTATAGTGGATGCCAATAGAATTGTAAATCACACAAATATCCTTCATATTTAGGATCAATGCAACTACGCTTATTAAGTTAATATCTTGAGCTACACTTACACCTCTAAAATTTGATCATAGGATATATTCTCTAGCCGTTTTCCTTAACTTGGAAATTTTACTGGAATTATTTCTGGGAATGGCAATACAAAGATATAATAATAAAAAAAAATATTAGCCTTCGATATGTAACATATTTCCATCTACACAATGAAGAACCACCACATAGTCACACGTGATATGTTTCCAAATTCATTAATATGAAAATATTCATATATTATTGGTTGATGAAGTTTAATTCAGAAAGATATCATAGGCTTACTAACGTTGCGAATATATAGTTTGACATAAACATATACAAATATTGCAGTGCATTAGAAAAAAGAAATGTAGCTCATAATATACTAACTCATTTTATATATTTTGAACCATGAACTACCTATTTCTCCATTTAGTACATTGAGGAATGTTTAATTACATTTTTATTTTTTAGTACATTTTCCTCAAATTATTAGAATATTCAAAATCAAGTCATTAGTCGATTTCAATTGGTACAAATTTTTTGAAATTTTGAACTATTGATATTTGACTTAGTCTATTTTGCAGTAGTTTCTTATTAAATTATGTATCATGAGTCAATTTTGAATAGGATTCGAAATTTTATCTTTACTTCCAAACATAAACATTTTGTATGAAGAGAAAGAAAAAAAAATTTGCAACAAATTTCTTACCAAACTTTATAATATTGTAGTAAGATTGAAATTTGATATCATGTAAATAATTAGCATGCTAACAAATTAAGAACAATTTATAATCCATGATGAATATTGTCACAATGGAAAAGATATTGACCCGTGCAAAGCACGGGCCATTTTATTAGTACATGCATGCGTAAAAGTTATAGGATAAATTCCATTCTATCTCCCGGCCATTTAGTCTGGTTTTAATTTATTTTATATCTTTTAATTTATTTAATTTATCTCATATTCTTTTATTCAGTTAGTTAATTGAACCTAATAGTTAACACTGTTAAACTATTCGTAAAAAAAGATGCATTTTAGAATTTGGATTAAAAAATAATCGTGTCTAAATCTTTTTCTACAATATTTTTTTTTAAATTAAAAAAATCTGGCAGAGAAAGTATTTTATTCCAATTTTTACATTTATAAAATTACAAATTACAAAAATTCAATCAAAAGAAAATGCTAAAAACTTACAAAATAATTTTTAGAGTTGAGACATGTTCTATGAATCTACTATTCCACTCTAAGAATGAATTTTTTATAATAAATAACTAATGGTGTTAGCCATTGAGTTGAATTAATTTACCGAATAAAATGATATAGGGTAAATTAAAACAAGACTAACAGTGTATCGGTAAATGAATTTAACTCAATTTAAAAAAAAAAAAAAAAAAAAGTTAAATCAAAGTTATATCCCAAATCGGGATTAAATTAATATGTAAATCATATGGTGTAGGTAACATATTAATTTACAAGGCCAACGTACTGATAATAATTTGGGGGGAAATATCCGATTTTCGTCGTGTTTACAAATCAATATGTTACTTCCCAACCAAATGTATTGCTTATCTGATTTGTGGCGTCATAATCAAATTGTAATATGGTAGGTAACAAATTAATTCATATGGTCCATACCCCAACAAAATTGATTGGGAAGTAATAGTACATTAATTTAATTTTAATCTATCAACGTGTATTGATTTTCATACGCCAACGGGCTTGAATAGATGACATGTATGTCTATTTGGTGGCTCCTACATATTAAAGTAGGTATATATCATTCATTCAAGTTCAATGGTGTACAAAAATTCTATACCGACGTGGATGGAAGCTAAACTCATAGTACATACTCCCGTTCATTTTTAACAACTATTATTCTAGATTGTGGCACATATATTAAGACAATTATTAATTGATCTCAATTTTAAAGAAAATAATAATATTTTATTTTATTACTCTTCATTAAATACTCAAAACACCATACTATAATCAATTAATAGGTGTAAAAATAGAAAAAGAATAATTAATACTTCATTGGTTTTTTAAGTAACAATTAAAAAAAATAAAACAAATTTCTAAAACGACAGATATTAAGAAATATAGAGAATATATATATTTTTTTTACCATAATAAGTGAAAAAGTTTTGGTATAGGTACTGAGTCAATTGAAGCACAATAGTAACAAAAAAGGAGTTTTTTACGCAGCCCGTACAGGTAGATTCTATTATTACGTATTTGGTCCATTTGTGCCTATATTTACGAATATAATGCATCTGATATAATTTGTCATACTATATGGCGAAATGTAAAAATTATTTTAAGCAATTCGCCAACGCAATAGCGAATTAGGTCCAATACAGTTTGCCACTTTGAATAGCGAATCTCAAGTTTTATTTGCCCATAATGACATCTGCAATTTTTAGGTCCGACCAGGGCACAGCAGCAAACGGCACATCGAGGCTGCCATAGCATGACGACCACGCTGCGGCGGCAAGCATCAGCTACGACGACAAGATAGAGGGTCATAATAGAAAGGGTGTTGTGTAGACCACATGTGTTTGAAAAAATCGATCTCCTCGCTCGCTGGGGCTGTTTTGTTATGTTACAATTCGCCTTAGTGTATGCGGAACTATGTAATTATTTAAATAATGTTTTGCAGTATAATACGATGAATTACTATTTATATAATTCTCTATTTCATATAGCGAATTATTAAAAATATTTTGACTAATTCGCCATCTTATATTGCAAATTATATTAAATGTATCATGTATGCAAGTATGGACACAAATGGATCATAATATGCTAACCTTTTCCGGCCGAGTAAAAAACTCAACAAAAATGGATATGTGATATTGTCTTACATTCAGTAATAGAAACTCTATGTACAGGGCAATAAAAGTACATGACTTAATTATGCTATCAATCAGACTCACAAGGGTTTGACTGGCATTTATTTTTAAATATGTGATTGATTTCTTACAAAATTTAATAAAAAATAAATCAATTTAATTTCATATATTAATTTCAAAATAAATGACTCAAATTTGATTGGTATAGTCTATCTAGCAGCTTGCCGAGCAGACCTCCAGGTCCCAAGAAAATAGTAGTCAAACTCAGGGGCGGCTCTAAGGCTTGGCCAGGAGAGTCACCTGAACCCACTAGCTAAATTTTTTTTTATTATATATATATAGATATTAGATTTTAGGAAAAAATTAGTAATTGAACCCACTAAAATACAACTTTGAACCCATAGTTGTAAGTCCAACTTTTTTGAACCCACCAATGACAAAAATTTCTAAAGTCATCACTGGTCAAACTATATATATATATAAATATGTATATATATGTATGTATATGACCATAAAAAGTTCATTTTCCGGCACACCAATAATTACTGGATAAATATTTCACTTAAAGTTGCTCCATGGACAATCCATATAAATTGAGATAAGGGGCTTGGTGAGTTTGAACCAAAGTGCACTTGAAATGGGATTTACTAGGGGAAACCAAGTATGTACGAATGTTGACGGATCAAAAGAAAAGGGGTTATGGTTCCGATTTCTAAAATTTCTATAAACTTTTTTTTTTACAAAATTTGAAATGTTTGGAAGAAGCAACTGTGCGGCTCTTCAGAGAAAAGAAAAGGTTGGTACGTATATAGAATAAAAGGACTGGAACTCCAACCAGAAAATCATCTGTGCACCATATGGAAAATTGTAGACTACAACAATAAAAGTTTGACATGGAAAAGTTAGGTTACCCAATATAATTTATATTTAAAAAGGTGCAAAGGACGTTGTGAAGTTACTAGTTTTTTATTTTATTTTTCATAATCGTGAGGTTAAAAGTTTTTATAATAAATATAAGGTTATTTGAAAATAGTATGGAATGGTAAGCTATTTTCAAGGCTTGAAAAATGATTATGATAGCAGAATGACAAGTTATTTCATAGTGAGGTATTACTTCCTCGCTCCTTGAATAATTGGATTATTTTGTCTAGCATATAGTTTTAGACGATTTCGAATTCAAATTTGAATTGAATGTAAATGAGCAAGTATATCCTCATAAATATTTGACTTGCTCTTTTTCTAATGATTGGGAAGGACAATTGTGTAAAAAAAATTTATTCTATAATAATTGAACATACCTAAAATGAAAACTGTCCAATTAATTTTAATCATTTATAAATAGAAACTAGCCCAATTATTTATGAATGAGAGGAATAACATGTAGAAAATAATTTATAATAACGAGTAGTAAATCTTTACACGTGGTTATATAAAAGTACCAATTTTTTGTGCTCTTGTCTGACGTGCACCGGGTATAATATTGCGACGAGATTAGATAAGATGGCCCTCAACTAAGTATAGCTTGTGTGGCTAAGTAACATAATGGCGACTCAATTTGGTTTTCATTACGATTTCATAGTTGGTTTTTACATAGCTACCACTTCTAATTGGCTTTTTTATTTTTTTAAACATAACTGTGGATTGATGAAATTGAAGTGGTGCAATATATGAAATCTTGAAATTGTACTCCATTTAATAATATTAGTTTCGTGTAATATTGTTATTGACGTGGTGCAATATATGAAATCATAATTAGATGGACAATTGTTGGGTGGAAATCACTTTCCAAACCCGCAGGACGGAAGTATAAATGCAGCTTTATGTTGGTGTAACGGTTGGGGTAGCTGGTGGGCCTACTGTGCAAGGATATATATATATTCAATGATTTTTAGTAAAAAAATTAGAACAAGTGGTGCTTTCGCAAGGATATTTTTGGACATAACTCAAGGATTGTCCTCAATTACTAAAATAGCATCAATTATATTTTATTCATTCTCAATGCCTATCTACTTTAAAAACATCAATTTACAAAATACCACATTATTTTTCCGGAAACAACTCAATACAAGAAATTGTGCAATTTTTTTTTTTTTTACAAAATTATTATGTCTTTAGGATAAATTATTATAAATTGACAAAAATTACTATAATTGTTTTTAGATAAAAAAAAAAAAATGCTACTAATAATTTGTCATTGATTTATAATTATTTTTTCTGAACTTACAGTAATTTGTGTTCATTGACCATTGCAACGAAAAAAATTGTTGTATTGACTTGACTTACCTATTCATCGTAGCCACTTTTAAATATTTATTATCAAGCACAATATTATATCCTCTTTAAGAATTAATTTTTAAAACTATTTCAATAAGTGAATTTTGATAAACACCAATATTTCCAAATCAGGCCATAGAAATTTAATACGAGAAGAGATGTTCTTCAATTAAATTTACAGCCCCAACTGTAATATTCTTTGGAGTACCAATATGAGACAATCACTTCATCCCCTAAACTTATTTTGTAAGTGTAACGTCCTGAAAATTCGATTAAAATTCACTTTCAAAATAATATTAAGTATTGTATTATAATATAATTATTGCATAGTATGTGTGGAGTATATGTATATATGTGGTGCATTGTGCATAGTCGCGTGGCATAGTTAGGGTTGGTTAATGTAGAAATGCAGTGTGCAGACATGGTTTGTTGGTAGTCACATAAAATAGTATAGATCAATTTCAGGTACTCAAATGTCATTCCGAAAGTTGTCAGACACTTCTATTAGAGTGATTCCGAAAGTTGTCGGCCCAAGGTGTTTGGATAAAAAATTTCAATGGTTTCGATTGATCCAGGTGTTTTTGGATCGATCAAACTTGTCAGATCGATCAATCCAACTAGTGTTGACTAACTTAAGTGCACGGACCAAACACTTGTCTTCTTCATTCCTTTTATTCTATTTCCGAAATCTAGTAAGAGAAAGGGGTGGGGAGCTCATTTTTCTCATACTCAAGGCTTGATTTCATCTAGCTATGTTGCTCGGATCAGAATAAAATGTGGAGATTCTTCATCCTCGTATCGTAGAGATCATTTCTATGTAAGTTTTTCTTTTGTCCCTTTCGTTTGATTCGTCTCGATTTCCGTATGTATGCGTGAATGGGACGTTAGAGGAACAGTTGCCAATAAACTTTATTATAAATTTGGCGACTTTGTCTGTATGTATGCGTAAATGGGATGTTAGGTTGCGATATGGTAATGTGTTGTAATTGGACATGTTAGATATGTTTAATAGGCGTAGAATATATGTACACCACTTGACGTGAATTGATATGTCACATAGGTGTAAAATAGGCGTAGACGAAAAGACACGTAGTGAAACGACAAAATATCATTAGATACTCGGGCATATTGTACATATTTTTAGCATAGTTGTTGTAGCGCAGAACTATGTATCTTATTTTGTAGCGCAGACGTAGATTGTAGCGTGGCGAATATATAGATAAATTCCTGCTCCTTTATGAGAGACGAAAAACCTATGCATACATTCATTTCATTTTTATTTTTAACAAGCATACAACTTGTAGTGTTGTACAAGTAAACAAACAATTTACTTTTATTTACTAACATATATATATAATGTAGAGTTGGTGCTGATTTTCCTCATTTCTTTTTAGCGTAATTGTTTATATATATGTTGTTGATGATCATACTGTAGAATATACGTAGGATTGTCCTACAGTGGCGGATAGATGCGATGTGAATGGCGTAGATGTAGATGTATTATTTTCTTTTCTCTTCATTCATATATTTATTTATTATTATTATTTTAAGAACTCATCTCCCGAGTTCCTACAGTAAGTCTATTGAGTATGATAATATAGCTTATAGTATCATTGAACCAAAATATTTTTGTAGTATTAATAAACAATAGTTGACCACGAAAAAAAATTACAGTCACGTTTATCAATTGATAGAAACAGACTGTAACGATTTCGAATCGATGATGCAAGTTATCAATATGTTATGGTCTATATATTTTAGATTTTCTTCCCTTAATAATTAGTTTTTGCAGGTAAGTTATCCACTAATATATAGTTACCAAAATTAGAATTTGATAAAGGGGATAGCAAGAGGAATTAGGGGCCAACAGAAAAGAAAATATCTTTTTTTTTTTTTTTAAAGAGAGGAAATAAATACAGAGTTTGTAGGTGTAGGTCAACATTAGAACACGTCAACGGTAATGATTGTATCCAGCGTTCAACCTCCAACCACATTGACACGTGGCGTGAACCCGTCTGATGTTAATTAAGTGAGCAGTGTTTTCAGTTTACTTTTTATTTGAAGAAAACAAGTACATCATCCGCTCAATTTTCTTTTTATTAGTTTTTTAAAATTATCTTAAATAAATTTTTTACTGAAATATATTGTTTTTGCTAATAATTACCACTTTTCATATTCTTATTAGTAAAAAAATAAAATTTTAATATTTTAACTATATTTATAAAAAAAAAAATCTCAATTTATGTGAAAAGTGAAGTGGATTTATTCTTTTAAAAATATGGAAGGAATAGCTTTTATTATATTATTATTATCCGGTACACGTGTATATGTATAACAACTGTTCAGACAGTTGTGGCACAACTTGTCCAAGTGTAGGGTATCAGAACATTGATAACCCAACGGAGAAGCGGGACAAGAAATTAAAAATTAAATATTGGGCATCGCATAAATTATTATAAAATATTAGAAATTATTACGGAATTTTTGAAATAGTATAAAATAATTTTTATACTGAAACATAGAATACTTAATTTGTTTTTCAAAATTATATGAAAGACGCCGAAGGTTTGGTTAGTAAAGATTTAGATCAATCTCCGTTGGCGAGGGATCATAGACAAAACATGAGCCAGCATCTTTTATCTAACCTTCGTGGAAAGCTGAATCTGAGGGTTGAATTGGTCCCCCACAAGTGTCCATTTAAAATAATGCGATTGAGTTGGAAATAAGTCAAGTGGAGCCAAATTTTGACCTATTCATGCTTGATTTATTAGTTTACATGATCTGCTCAAACTCGACTTATTTACTTAATGAGCCTATTTTTTTTTCAAACTCATCTTGTATGAGCCCAAGCCGAGCCTGGGTTTGTTTATGAATAATTTTGTTTTTTTGGATTTATAGATATTATTTTTTGTTGATCTATTAATTTTTTAGATAACCATCATTAACTTGAATCTGCTATATAGTCGCCAACTACTAACCTCGTGCTAACATATATATCAAATAATGACTTACGTAAAAATTTTCAACTTAATATTATAATCAACAAGAGTAAAGTTACTTAAAAATGTATTATTCTAGTAAGAGGATAAATTTTTCTTTTAATTGATTACATTGAATTTGACCTATATGTGCTTATGTAAGTAAATTAAGGCTCTTAATTTTAAATATCTACTTTTGAAAAATATATTTAAAATATTTGATGATAAGAAATCAATATAAAAGTAAATAAATAAATTCAATTCTCTATGGTGAATTAATGTTTCTAATGAGTTTTTGAAGAAAAAATAGGCGATGAGATTAAATCAAAGTATTACAAAGTTTGACAATCAAAGAGCCAAGAAAATTGAAGAATTGAATCTCAAGATTGGAGATCAAATAGTCCAGAAAGCATAAAATCGTAATGCAAGTCTGAAGATCGAATGTTAGCTAAGAAATGATCAAGACATGTTCAAAAGTTTTAGAATTGGCTCATAAAGGTATTAGAACCGGCCAACAGAAGAATGAGGTGGAGACTATATCGAAAATTTGGTTAAGGCATAGGTCTGGCTATGGACCCCACTTGGTTCAACAGAGAAATCCCTTAGGTCCGGCCAGCGGGAGGTAATATTGAACATACACAAGTCTGGCCAGAAGACCATCTAAGTTTGGTGGAGCACTCCTAGGTCCGACCATCCGATACAACACCAAAATGATGTGTTTTATGATTTGAAATTTGTGAAAAGATGCAAAAAATCAAATCACAACAGTTACATATTCAAAATTTCAAGTCTTATTTCCTATATAAACAAGGTTCCATTTCATAAGATATATTCTCATCATCTTCCATACTCAAAATTTGATCCAAACAACCTCCATGTCCATAATCTTTGGTGTGAGATTATACATCCTAGAGCTATTCATTTATATTATTTTGGAGAGGATTCTTGTTAGATTGAGAGTTATAAATCCATATTCAAACTCAATCTTATAAGATTTTTACCAATCTTATTAAAGAGTTGTGTATAAACTCTTAAGATAGGACTGATTTGAGTAGTTCCTGCAGGCCTACTTGTATATGGTTTGAGTATTGCCCGTAAGCGTATTCGTGTATGGTTGGATAATACCCGCAAGCTATTCATTATAAATAGTTGAATAGTACGTGCAAGCTAATTAGTATGAAAGGCTGTATAATACTTGCAAACTATTCGGTGACACAATTTGGTTAGCTCCGAAGACTATATAACTTTGGTGATCAAAGTTATAAAGGAACCAAAGTAGAGCCTTATAGACCGGACATAGGGGATGACTTGAAAATTTATTTTTTAAATAAGCATTTTTCTTGTAAAACCAATTCACTCTCCCTCTTGGTTTACTATTTGGACTATCAGTTAATTAATTATAAAAATAAAAAAAGTTATAAATTTTTTTAAAACCCTAATAAGATTATTATTTTGTTCAATATATGTTTTTGATGTATTTAATATACATAGTAATAAAAATATGCATATAATTCTGAAAATATAAATTTATAGATAATAGTGAGTTGCAGTATCACAAAAAATTAGAGATCATACACCAATATTCAACTCATCTCAATCCTCAATCTATTCACAAATCTGTTCAATAAATTCTTCAATTTCTATTGTCACTAACTTATATTATTAGAACAAAATAACGTACTCTATATAAACTATTTGTATTGTGAAATATTTGTTATAATAGTTCATGCTTTTATGCAAAAAGTTTGTAATTTTTGATATATTTAATTAAAAAAAGGTAAAACTAGAAGATAATTAAGAATAAATGAGAGAAATTTTATTTTTTAAAATTAAAAAT
>MKEJ01075814.1:0-18236 GCA_001753735.1 Embelia ribes
TCTTTAGCATTATTTATTTATTTATTTACTAATACCGGATAATAGAAACATGTAACCATAAGAAAAGGAAAAAAAAAGTAAATCAAGATATGCAAATCTAAAACCACCAAAATTTCTTTATTATTTACTTTTCACATATGCATGGAATCTCAACAACATAAATAAAAGTTAGAATACGATTGAGATCTTAATTTTAAAATTTTGTTAAGTTTGTGAGTTAATATGTTATTCTTCCTTCAAGAAAATTTACCTCACATAGTTAACTATCTCAAAGATTTTAATTATGCAGTGGTATCTAAAGTAATGCTAAATTCATGTATACGTGTTTTACTAAATTAATTTATTTATATATTTATCATGTAAATACACATTAAATCTTTCTGAACTAAAAATTCTGAACATTTTATGTGGAGCCTTAGCAATGATAATTCTTGGAAATAAATACCATTCTCTTCATCTTCTATGGCATTAAAAAGTAGGGAAACAAAATCATACTATTCGTATATGCAAGGCTAACAAAAACATGAAACAAATTTATCCAATTAAATATGTACTCATTCAGGGAAAAAAAGAATGATTGTTGTAGAGAAGCTACAGTTCTCTTATCTTTGTGCAGACTTAGAATTAAAAATATCATTGTATTATAAGATAAAGTAAATATTAATGGATGCTTGAACCAATTTTTGTAATTATGCTAATAAGAGAGGTTTATTACCAAATTATTGTAAAGGACGGCCCCGATCAATTTGATATTCACATATGTATTATAAGTTGAGTAGTGAAGTAATATTTATATAATATGTGCTACGAGCAATGCGCGTACTTGCAACTAATACTAAAAAATTGCTTTCCCCATGGCTTTTTCATTGTTCGTTTTTTCTTTATTCTAAAATTAAAGCACCAACCCTCGATGGAAAATGGAGTTCAGTGAATTATTTTGTATGATATATCTCAATTACAAGATTATTACTAGTAGTTTTATTGAACATAATAGATGTCCCATGTTTGTTTTTGCCTATGAAGATTTATTTAACTCTCAGAATAATCTGTTCTCCAAAATTCTAAATTTAGGGTGGGTTTGATTGCAGTTTTTAACCAAATAAAATAGTTTGTTTCTGATTAAGAAAAAATTGGATTCAATTAGTTTAAAATTTCTATCTTTTTTAGGCTAATATAGTAAATAAGTTTAATTTATTGAGCTACCAAACAAGGCGTGAACAATTTTCTAGCTTTTAAACAAAAAAATTGAGAAACTAAACCTTACAAGCTGGAACCAAACATGCGCTCACTTCAAGTAGCTCCAAACGGAACATGTACCATGTGTTTCATATTAGAACATGTTCCCTTTTTTATTTTTTCTTACTTTTATAAATACAAAAATGAGGCAAATAATAATTGGTGGAGTTTGAATGTTATAATATTTAACTCTATTCTAAAAGTGTGAATAACTCTAAATTTTTCTCTATTTTATAATTTGAAAATACCTCTATCACTATTACAAAATTATAATTATTTTAGTTATAATTTAGACAAAAAAATGGTAATAATGTATTTAGCAAAATATATATCACTTATTTACTATCTTGTCCAATATCTTATTTTTAAAATTATGCTAGGGATAATTACAGTAATTGTCCACATAGTTTTAATAGTTATTATTTTTTATCTCCGTAATTTCACTTATAACCGTTGTAGTTCTCAGATTTCAAAGTTTTGGCAAATTTGGTCCCAAAGTTTAAGAAAAATGACATTAAGTACCGTCTGTAACTTTTTCTCATATTTAGAATTCTACAATACTCAAAATAAGAGAAAATATCAATATTAAACATCATAAAAAAATTAGCTTACACAAAAATAAATAAAATATTGGAAACTTCATATATTTTCATCATTTACAAATGACTTTAAGTTCATAGTAAAGACTATAATGTTAATGAACCTAAAAACAAGATATAAAAGTTAAAACTTTATTCTCAAAGTTACCTTATTTTTAATTAAAATGTTATTCAAATTTTTTCACCTTTGTAATTTCCATCTTTAAGTATAGCTAAGTAACAATATATTTTTTGGGGGGGAATTATTTGTATATGTTTTTAAACATATTTAAGATACTGGAATGGAGAAGTAATTAAAAAAAAATGCAATGATCAGATATAATTGTCTATAGACATATTAATTTATTTTGACATAGTTAAAATTTTATTAACATTTTTCTTATGGAGTTATGGTCCATATATATTTTATTTTATTTATTTTGCTTCTATTTTGTGGTATTTTTGATAAATATATTGGAACTAATTTGTTTTTTTACTATTCAAGATTAACTTTGCAATTTAATTCTCTAAGCATCCATGTTGTGAATGATGAGTCCAAACAAAATTATTACAAATGATTAATCAAGTAAAATTAGCTATCAATTTAAGTTTAAAAAATAATGATAAACAAAATTTCTAATTAGGATTAATTTTGATAAATTAACAATAATCTTCTTCTTCTCTTCTAAATATTTTTATCAATTGGTACTGATATTTTTTTTAATAAAATAATTTTATTTTCTATTCAATTGGTCTAAACTAAAAAATAACTTCTGAGTAAATTCTAAGTAATTTTGTTTCTATTCAATTGGCACTAATGTAACGTCCCGAAAATTTTGAATAAATTTTTTGCATTTAATAATATTATGTATCTCATTGTAATATAATTTTTGCAATCATGACGAGGTCATAGTAGGGTGTTGTACTTGTTGTGTGGACTTGTGTGGCAGTGTTGGTGTGTTTATGTGGAGACGTATAGCATATCGAATTAGTTTCATTACATATGCTAAGTGTTGATTTCGCATTTAGATGTCTGTTTGTGAGTTGTGACTTTTGGTGAGTTATAATTGCATTAAAATATTAATGCATATTAGCAAGTTGTATGTTATGGTATCGTTTGGTGAGTAAATTGCGAGTGTCGTTGATGTTGATGTGAGTGTGAGGCTTATAAGTTTGTGAGGATCGTGTGTTGATGTGGGCTTGAGTGAGTGTTTGTATTGAAGTGTGGTGACGTACGTGAGAATGGTATTAGAATGAGTGTTTTAGCGTGAGGCCGTAGGACGAGAGTCGTGGTTGAAGTTGTTGTTGTGGAGCATTAAAAAATTCTGCAGTTTTGTCCAGTGGGTATTCTGGCTCAGGGGACTAGTTCGAATGGTAGGTTTTTGTCGTTCAAATGGCATAACCATTCGAACGGTACCTAAATGCCGTTCAAACAGCAATAGTGGGTAGGGTCGAGAATCACTTTTCAGCCATTTAAAACGTGTGAACATATTTTTTTGGCCATTTCCAGTTCAGAGGCAGTGAGGGGGAGGTGAAGTGGCAAAATTCCTTCAAGCTCAGGTTCATCTTTTTCCTGAACTCGGATATAATATTTTCTTAAATATTTGGACTCTTTGACACCTAAGTTCCGCTTTAACGTAAGTATATCTTCCTATCTCATTCGTTGTCAATACTTAGTTTTTTTGTGCTAGGCTCGAACATCAAATTAAAGTTGATATTCTTATTCCTTGTGATTAGTAAACCATTGTTGACCATAGGTTTGCTTTGAGTTGACTTCATTTTATAGATCAAAACTCGATGTCAAATTGGAGGAATTTGGGGGTTTTTTACGAGGGCTTGCAATGAGCATTTTAACGCGCCGTGAGGTACGTGTAGTCTACAAAATATGAATATATTTGTGAGTTTGGGTGAGTCCTTAATTGTGTGGTCATGGTATAATTTATTGCTTTCTTGCGAGTAATTCTAATATTAATTTTTATGTGTTGGAAATTAATATGAATGGATGAAAACATTTTGGGTGAGTTTTTATATGAAATTTATGCTGCTACATATTTATTTCATATTGTGAGCATTTGGCATAATATTGTCATATTTATTAAAAAGTGGGTTTTTGATATTGATGTTTATCAAAATGAAAATTTTGGGTTTTAAAAATGAAATTTTTAAAAAGTGAGAATTTGTGATAAAAATGAGACTTGTGAAACTTGTGAATTTTTGTAAGAAAAGAGAGACTTGTGAGAAAAGTTAGTTTTTGTGAGAATTTGAAATAAAATTGGGCTTTAAAGTGAGAATTTGATATTATGCCACGCTTCGATTTTCCTATAAGACCCGAAGTCAGTCCCGAACCCGCTAGAAATATTGAAGGGTAAGTGCATTACCTTTTTAAGTGAAAGAAAACAAAAATTGTATTTTTTATTTTGAAAATAAAATAGGAAATCCACACTAATAACCCACTTCCCCATCTCACATCTACATCATACATCATCAACGTGCGGAAAATAAAGAAGAAATCAACTGAAGATAATTAAGCATAAACATCCCTGTTTACAACATATAAATGAGCTACCTACTCCAAATCGTCTGATAAGGTATATTATATTCCGTTGTTATTCCTAACAAGGTATCTCACTAATGAAGCAACAACGGAATGTAATATCCAAGCCCCTTGGGTACACAATATATAACATATCTGAAATATCTCACTAATGTACAACTAATACATCCCACAAGCCTCTAAATAATATATCAATAAATGAGGCTAAATACAACATCAAAATACAACTCTGTACACAAAAGTATATACAATACTCATATCGTCCTCAAGGGTGCGGCTCACTAGTCTTATCACCTGTAAAATAAGTATTCGAAAAATAATGTGTACGAGTTAGTCTTCAAAATATGAAGATACGTCTGATGCTGGGCAGTACCTGCAAGTGCAATATCTATGCCACAACATCATAATAAAATGCAATGCAATATCGATGCAATTCAATGCCCACATGAACTCACACACACACAAACTCACACAAAGACTCACAACCCCACAATCTCACTCTAAAAGTAGGGACAAGTGACGCTCACGATTTGTATAAAAATGTTATAGGTCTATCCCGTAAATCCTATACTATAATCTACCCTCCACAATACTCACTGTAGGTAGATTATAGTCTATTGTCTGCCCCTCACGATACCTACTGTTAGGCAGATTATAGTGAATCCCTGATCAGGTTTTTCGATTTTTATGGTAGGGCTCCAGGCCCTATCCTTACTTTATTTTATCACTTTATAAAAATTGACATGGTCCCGAAAAGAAAGAGAAAATAATTCAAACCCCACAATGTATGCAACTCATGCATGAATGCCATTTTCTCACTTTAAAATTCACTTTTATTCAAAAGTTAATCAACTTTGAATTCTCATAAAAACCCACTTTTTCTCGTAATAAACTACGAGTCTCACTTTTTCTTGCAAATCCCACATTTACTCACTTACTTGCAAGTCTCACTTTTTTGAAAATTAAATTTTCAAAACCCACGTTTTTTCACTTTGATAAATCGTTATCAAAACCCATGTTTTACATAATCATAAATATGTTATGCAATTATGCTCACAATATGAAATAAAAACATCTTGTTAAATATTTCATATTAAATCCTACATAATATCAATACTCACTAATATCATATGGATGCATCTTCATGGATAATGTGTGTAAATCTCATGTAATCATAACAATCACACCATCATGAAATAAAATAAGTCTCATTTATAAATATCCCATGTATATCTCACATACTCACATCGTTAGTCGCTAACATGAAATAAAATACATCTCGAATAAATATTTCATGTGATAACCCACATAATCATACATTACTCACATCCATAAATCTGCATACATCTCAATATGTAATTCACACATAAATTCCCACATCTTCATAAATCACACAATTCTCATTATCATATGAAATCATACATCTCTATAAAATTTCATATCATCCCCACATAATACACACAATACTTACCTCATCATGCTTTCATTTAATTTACACTAATTCATAAGAATTAATATAATTTTATCCCACTAGAAAGCATAATAATTAACCCTAATCACACAATTGGGTTATCGCCCAAACTCACACATACATTCCTATTTTGTCAACTACTCATACCTCGTGGAGCATAAATAGCCTCTAAGCTAGCTTACGTCTAAAAGCCCCAAATCACCGTCAATATTGGCCTCGAGTTTGATCCATCAAACGATAAGAAATCAACATGAGTTTATAACTACAAATATTCTATAAATCGTGTAGAGTATGATTCTCAATTTTATTTCAACACCCGAACCTAGCACGTAAATCTAGGTATTTAAGAATGAGAGAGATAGGAAGAGAAACTTACATCAACGTATAGCCTAGGTATCGGAAAGTCCGAAAATGCCACTCGTTTCCGGATTTAAGCTCCCGAGCTAGATGATTTCTCTCTCACAAATTCCTCTCTATATTTTCGCCATTCTCTTTCTCTCTCTCTTACTCAGTTGCCACTGGAAATGGGACATAAGATGAGCCTCACGTGTGTTTAAGTCTAAAAATTGAATCTGTTCTAAACCGAGAATGCCATTGAACGACATCTCGATTACCATTCGAACGCCACTGCCGTTTGAACGACATTCTTGCACCGTTAGAACGGTACACCCAGATTGTGCCAGTTCATAGAAAATGTAGAATTTCAAGTGCTATCTCACGTCTTTTCTTTCAAAATTTTCTACCGAGACGGTGCTCCGCACTTCGCAAGGGGCCGCCCCCCCTTGACCTCCGCAACTTGACCGAATTGGTCGAGCCCCGTACAATTTTTTCAAAGTGGCAACACTAATAGTCATATGCATTTCAACATCAACTCCCACTTAAAAACCACGTTAACTTACTTTCATTGTCACAATTTCTCACAATTCTCACATCGACTCATGATAACCATAATACACACGATCTTACTCACAATGCTAACCCCCATATAACTCACCAATACTCATTATACCCACTAAAGACATCTAAGGTGGCTTTAACACTGATAGTATATATTGACTAATCTTATAAGCCATAAGTCTCCACATATTACTCATGACACCCCACTATGGCATCGCCATTCATGCAATAATAATATTATAATGCATTATATAATATTATTAAACACAAAAAATTTACCCACAAATTCCAGAACATTACATATTATGTGTGAGTTGCATTGCATTGTGGGCTGAGTCATTTTAACTTTCTTTTTGGGACTGTGTCGCCTTTTATACACAATGAGAAATGTAGCGTTCCGAAATTTACAAGTAAATTTTTAACATTGTTAAATAATATTATACGGGTTATAATATTTTTTCTCCAGTTTATACATCGTATACTAGCATTTGGAAGTGATAGACGATTTTTCGTGATCGTGGTTTGGCCTCGGGAAATGATTAAATACAATGCAAATTGTATTCGTGATAATAGTTTGGTTTTTGGAAATATCTAAAAAATCGTAATTTCGATTGACGTTTATGATATAGCATTGGAAAACTATTTCATGTATCTATGACTTTTATGTTCTGCCAAAAATTTAATTCGAAGCGGAGAATGGTAAAAAAGTGGCTTGAAGCATTCAACAAAAACGTGTCAGGAGACTTGACACCAGTTTTGTATTTTGACTATATCTCTCAAATCTTAACATCGATTTGGCCCTAAAAATATTGTTAGAAAGAAAATTCAATTATCAACAACTTACATGTTTTGACAAAAAGCTAATTTGAAGCATAGAGGGGTCAAAATAGAATCTGAAGTAATCAGGCTAGTGCAGTCAGCACATAACCGTAGGTGCACTATTTTAATTGAATATAAAAATATATTTTAAACACATTTTGTCTGTAACCAGCGCAAAATACCGACGGTAGAAGAAGAAGAGAGAGAAAAGAGAGAGGAAGCTTGGGTTTCTTGAGTTTGGGACTTCATCCGTAGAAAATAAATATATATTTGGACTCTACGTCACAAGAAGAGTATTTTGACGTAAGTTTATCTTTCTCGTTTGTTCGTTTATTTTCCTCAGTTTGCATGTTGAGTTCACTTGTCGAAATAAAGTTGATGAACGTGTTCATTATGTCACGTGGATCATTTCTATATATAGTTTCGTTATGATCCGAGGCTCGTTGATTGATCGTTTCGGGTTTCAAAGCTTCGGGAGTTTCGGGGGGTTTTTGGGAGATTTCATCTAGTTTCGCTCATCGGATGGCTTCGAGTTATATACATTTTTTACTTGCCATTTTATTCTTTACGTATTGGTATAAATTATATCGTCTCGTTTTCTTGGGGGCGATTTCCCAATTTTCGAGCCCATGGTGTTTGGTAAAATAAAATTAGGAAAAATTATCCTTATGTTGTGTAGACCATTTTCATGGATAGGATCTTGGTCATTTGAGTAGCATAGCTCAGCAATTTCAGAGTCACTAAAAGTGGTTTTCGGTGGCCAATAGGCGAGACGTATCAAAATTTTGCAAAAGGGGCGTTTAAACACTTTCGGGAGGCCTACGAGGTATGGGTAGATTTAGGACCTCAATAGATTGTGGAATATCCATTTGTATAATTACATGTTTGGCATGCTATATGTTTTGGGCATGTGGCATCATTTTTGTATAGGAACATAATTTCGGAGAAATAAATAGCATAGTTAGTTTATGCATATATATATATATATTGTGGCAAAATATACATCTATTCAATGTGTACAGATATGGCATATTGTGGCAGAATATACATCTATTCAATGTGTATGGGCATGGCATCGTAACACCCTCGTGTTAGAGCCGTGGTCCTCATGTTTGTGTTATGACGTATTTGTGGTGTTTGAGACTCACTCATGGTATTAGTAATATATATATATATATATATATATGGTGCATTCATGTTGGTATTGTGACGCATTCGTGTTGGTGTTGTAGTGCATTTGTGTTGGTGTTGTGGCACGTTCGTATTGGTGACGTGGCACATTCGTGTTGGTATCACAGGCATTTATGGTGTTGGTGGATGATTATGGAACAACGGAACTGCAGTGGTGTTGGTTACGGACGTTGATATATTTATGTAGATATATACGTGAGAGTTATATATATCTATATGAGGAGATATACCTATATGAGAGATATATGCACGAGTAGAGATATACATATATAAGATATATATATACGAGTAGAGATATACATATATGAGAGATATATGTACGAATGGATATATACATGTATGAGAGATATATGTACGAGAAGAGATATACATACATGAAAGATATATGTATGAGTGGACATATACATATATGAGAGACATATGTATGAGGAGAGATATACACATATAAGAGAGATATGTACATGTGGAGGTTTCTATGCTAATGGCACTTGTGTTTCTCGTACTACGCTCATGGCACCTGCGTTTCTCGTGCTGCACTCATGACACCTGAGCTTATCGTGTCATATATTTATATATTATATGAGCACTTGACAACTCTGAGTTAGGTCCCTCTGGGGCGTGCACCTGACAGCTTTGAGTCAGGTACCTTTTGGGACGAGCGCTTGACAACTCTGAGTCAAGACCCTTATACAGTGACATAAGTGCCAATTTGTGATTAGGACATGAAATGTCCTAGGCTGAAAGCCCTATTTGTGATTTGTGATATGAACCTACGATTATCGGGTTTAAGGGGCAATGGAAGCTGGGGATTCTCGGGCCCATTTGTGAAAAGACCTTAGTCCCAATTATTGGGAGTAAGGGGCAACTTTTGTAATTTGTGATTCGAGAGTTGTGATTTGTGATTTGGGAATTATAATTCGAGAATTGTGATTGTGATTCAAAAATTGTGATTGTGGTTCGGGAATTGTGATTCGTGATTTGTGATTCGGGATTAGTGATTTGTGATTAGTGATCCATGGTTAGTGATTTGTGATTAGCAATTCCTGATTCGGGATTCATAGCCGTTCAGGTTAGAGGCACGAGGTGCCTTCCTGATTCGGGATTTGGAGTATTCGTAAAAGAGCCGTTCATGGTTAGAGGCATGAGATGTCTTCGTGATTCCACTTTGGACATTCGACGTATTGGTATTTGAGGATCTAGGGATAATTGGTATACTTTAATTCCCGGTGTACTTTAATATTTATTGCATTGTTAGTAGCACTGATACATGTTATATATCATCATCGTACGGGGTATATCTCGGGAGAACCTCTAGGATTTACCGCATATGGCGAATATGCCTTAGTATCACTTAGAATCTATAAGTATACGTTGGAGATGGGAGCTTGATGGGTTTCAGTGCATTATATGTACATTCATATAGGTTATATTTTGTAGATTCCCTTTTATCGTTTGGTTTAGAATATGACCCATGTATTTTTTCTTTTGTATATGTACTCATGTGGTGATATAGGATCGGAACATGGTGCTGGCTTGCTAGAGGAGCATGCATAACTTTGGTGAAGATTCAGTAATAGAGTGGAGCTGGTTTTAAATTGGTGATATTCAGAGGTTATATATAGACTCATATTTTTGTTTTATATAAGCACGTAGTTCGATGACAATATTATTTGCAACATGATGTTACTGCCTATTTCATGCATTATGTATCTATTATTTTGATGAGGAGGATGTTGTATTAAATATTATGTTGTATATATATGTATTATGGCATGATGTTGGTATGAGTTTTGGTCACTATTATATATTTTCTTTTCTTTCGGATCACGTCCCCAAGTTTATAGGAATTTGGGGCGTGACATATTATTTTTGAAAAAAAATTATATGACATCTTCTAGTCCAAAATTTCCTATCCTTTATTTTATGATATGATATAAGTATTTGTGCATTCATATTATAATAATACTTTTAGGAATTTTTTTTTATTAGATTAATTTTGATTTTGGTTAAAATCTTATTATGATAATATTTCTAAAAAGATAATAGTAATTATAACAATATTTTCAATATTTGATTAACTTTGATTTTATGTATGTGTATATGTAAAGATAATGAAGATATAATATTTTTCTTTCCTAAATTTTAATTAGTAAATTTAACAAATTATATGTCAAAAGATTACGTGGAGGTTTGTCAAAACACTGCACAACCTTATATTACAATTAGAGCAAAATTAGCAGAAATTTGTTACAGTGAGAGATGATTCCAATATAAATAAGTCATTCTATTTTCTTTGTTGAGAGGTCTCTTTCTATTTTTTATTCTCCAAAATTAGAATCCATTTACAAAAATTTAAAAAGAATACTTTTCCAACATAGCCTTATTTAACATTAATTTTTATTAAGATATAATATATTTCAAATTACCAAGAACTTAAATATTATTATATTTTAAATATTCTATTGGATAACCAAAAAAAACTCCATCACAATGAAAGACATATTAGGAAAAACATTGATTGAATTTATTATTCATAATAATTAAATAGATGGAGGGAGTTTATGAAGACTTATTTATTCAAGAGTATTGATAGCCCGACCAAATTTAGAAACCAAAATTAGGGATCAAATAATATGACAACCTAATCAGAATGTCAAACTAATAATTAATTTATTTATTAAATTATATGATAGGTAATTTAAAATATTGATTAGACTATTACGTCATTGAATAGTTACCCAATCAAATTCCATCGCTTGACCTAAACAAATTCCCAAAAACGAAGCAAACCATTAAGCAAACGCCAGCCAGGACTAATAATGACACATACCATAGCTTACGTGGCTGCACAGGGATGCCCACTTCAACACGTGGCATATCTACTTAGTTGGAGTGCTTGGCAAATTTGCTGCGAAGAAAACCGAATTTTATAATAAAAAATTTTGAGAATAATTTTGTAATTTTATTTTGAAAAATTATATTATTATGATTGAATAATAATGCCTTGTCCTTACACTGTTTTGAAGAATATTAGACACCATTTACCCTCCTTGGTTATGTACCGTATGTTTGTAGGGTATCCCTCACCATACATGAATTCTTTTCATTTAATTTATACGAATTATTACATTTTGAGGATAATTTTTATTTTATTTTTAAATTTATTTTTCTAGAAATTTGTTTTTTCTAGAAAATAAAAATGGATCACAGTATATTTTCTAAAAAATTATTTATTTTATTTTGATGCAAAAATTTTTATATTTTATTTTTTTTATTTGAAAAATTAAATGGGAGAAAGACCTTATTTTTAAAACACTAGTATGAATGCTCTTAGGCATTGTTTGGTTTAGTCGAACTTCCATGATGATAAATTGCTTTCAAAACTTGCTTAATGGAACCCGATTCTAGTTGTTATCGTTTAAAAACTAATCATTCTGGATTTGAAAGATATGGTCATAATATGGTGGGACCCACAATTGATTGGATTGTATACTTTCAATCTCTATATTATAATACTCCATTTCGTACAAAAATAATAAGTCCACTTTTCTTTATCGTACGTCCATAGATAATTCAACTTTTCTATTTTTGATATGTAATTGGTACCAAAATGAATAAATTTTCATTTTTGTCCCCTTATTATTACAAGTGAATTAAATAAGACCAAATAAATAAGGACAAATTAGATAATATATACTCTATTCAAATTTTGAAAAGATATATTTTGAATTATTCCTAAAATTATTTGTCCGTCGTATTATTTATGTACATCTTAAATATTTTAAATAAGATAGAACTACACTAAAGGTCCCATTGGTATTAATTATTTCTACTTATTCCCTACTATTTTCAATTGTATAGTTTTCACTAACTAATTTAATAAGTACCACACTTGGTGTTAGGGGCATTTATTTATCCCACAAATCTGCAGATCGATCAGTAATTGGCCCGCATTTCACTTGTAACTTTTCTTGCACTTGACCCACAATTCACAGTGGGACGGGGCAAGGCTAGGCATAAGACCTAGAACCACAAATCTATCCCATATACCCGTACTAGTAGAAACATTTGAATACTAGCCTTGTAAGTCGATTGATCATCTTCTTCTCCACATTTGAATTATAGTCATTTCAAAATATAGACATTACATATTTTTCCTCTCATGACTACGAGGGCAATCAACTGATCTATTCCTGTAGGGCCCACACTTGCACCCGTATACATGCAGGATGGGACAAGACGGATACCGGCCATATATTTTCCCTCTCACGATTCCTAGGGCAGAACTAACCTTGACCTGTAGGGCTCGCGCCTGTACCCATATACATACAGGGCGGGATGGGGTTGGTATGGGTCCTAAACCTTTCATTTCAAGCCAACAGACCCTTTGATCCGGGTGGAAGGTAGGTGAGTCAACCTGTCGGACCTAATGAACACCTCTACTTGGTGTGACTCATATAAAAGTGAATTGGGACTTTTGACTCCAATTTGCAATATTTCCAATCAATAATAGGATGATGGAGAGAAAATGGGGAAGGTATGGATTTGATCCGTTCGGTATATTTGCCTTGAGCCTGGAAGTCAGGGAAAGTGTAGGACTCATACTCTATCGATACCCAAAGCTATGTGGGTATAGGTTCATGACGGGTCTAAGTGTATGTCAGATGACTACCTAGAAATAGTCAATTGACAGCCAATGCGGGTCGCTTTCACGGGTATGGCTTATAGACCTGGAACCTATCTATACCCTATGGGCATGGAACGTGTACAACGTCTTATGCGGGCAGGTACAAGTTGGACAGCCGGTTTGGGTCGGGCAGATAGACCTGCTGGGTTGCGCATAAATTTCTCTCCTCTAAAAATAAGTACGAATGCTGCAGTATTTTCAATATTGAGGTATTAAGTTATACAAATGAAACAAGAAGCACCAAATTGAAACTTTGTTAATACTGCATGAACCATTGCTATAAGTTTATCTTTTAATATTTAAAATATTTAATACTAACGGAGGTCACTATAAAAGATGCCCACTCTGAGTTGAACCAAATACTGTAAACAATGGGTTCATTTCCTAAAGAAAACTCATCCATGGAAGGAGAACAAGAAGTGATTAACACTAATCAAACGATAAAAAAAGAGAGAGCTCAATGGATTCTAAATTATCCCGAACCACCGACCCTTTTAAAAGAACTCACCAACACAATAAAAGAGTCAATTTACCCTCGCAGAAGTTTAACAATGCCATCTTCATCGGCCCCTCCTTCGGAAAGAACTCAGTTGAAATTCACATTTTCGATCTTGAAGGGACTGTTTCCGATCCTTATCCTGGGAAAGAATTACAACCTGTCGAAATTCAAGAAGGATTTAATGGCGGGTCTAACGCTAGCAAGTCTCAGCATTCCTCAGGTGAACTTTTCATAGTGAATGACATTTTTGTGATTTTTCCCCTTTTTTCTAAAATTTATTTGAGCAAATTTTGTCTGATTATGAAATGTTTGTGTCGCAGAGCATTGGGTATGCTAGTTTAGCCAAACTTGATCCCCAGTATGGTTTGTGTAAGTCATTAAAAATTAAAATAACTGTCACTGTCACATCATTCTGGTGCTTTTGTTGTATATTGATTAAAATTTTGTGCAAATTTAATTTTAAAACAGATACAAGCGTGGTTCCGCCTTTGATTTATGCTCTGATGGGGAGTTCGAGAGAGATAGCTATTGGTCCCGTAGCCGTGGTTTCGTTGTTGATAGCTTCTATGATTCAAGATATAGAGGATCCCATAGCCAATCCCATTGCTTATAGAAAACTAGTTTTTACAGTAACTTTCTTTGCTGGAGCTTTTCAAGCTGCATTTGGTTTATTTAGGTCCTCTCCTTTTCTCAAATCATTTTTGTAAATGTTAGTTCTTTTTATTATTTTGTAAAAATATTTTCCTATAATATTTTTTCAGATTGGGTTTTCTTGTGGATTTTTTGTCGCACGCGGCTATAGTCGGCTTCATGGCTGGTGCTGCTATCGTGATCGGTCTTCAACAACTGAAGGGCCTTCTTGGGATTAACCATTTCACCACGAAAACCGATATCGTTTCCGTATTAGCAGCTGTTTTTGAATCACTTCACCATTCCGATGCAAGTTTCAAGTCATTTTTTTGGGAAAAAAAATAGAACCATTTTTTTTTTCTGATTTGTTTTTTGAGTATTTTTTTTTTACAAGTTTGTGTTTGCTATGGCAGTGGTACCCTCTGAACTTTGTCCTTGGATGCTTGTTCCTCATATTCATCTTAATCACCAGATTTATTGTAAGTAACGATCCTAACGAAACCATCTCGTCCAACTTTCTTGTCACGCTATTTGCCCATTTTGCGTGATTTATCTTGAGTTTTTGGTGCTCCGTTTTCAAGATTCTTTTACTGAATACTACTTTCTAAAAGTCGAAGCACCTTGAAAAAGAAAAAGCTCTTTTGTATGGATTCCTACTTTTCCCAATTACTACTCATTCGAATGCAGTTTATGAAGTGATAGTTAGCTTTTTCCCTAAACCAAGTAAAATGACCAACTTGTAGCTAATTATGCATCATTTAGAAAAATAACAGAAAACAATGAAATATCACGGGCAAATATAAATTTATGTGGATTTCTAGAATAACTTAGGGTTTTACCTTATTCGCTAAAAAGTTGACTCAATAGACTTTAAATCCTATCAAACAATGTCGTATCGGAGCCCAAACACAACACTATGAATAAGCTAGCTTTCAAGCTGCACCCAAACAAGCACTTATTTGTATGAATTTTCTTACCGTGTTTCCATATGCAGGGCAGGAGGAACCAAAAGCTATTTTGGGTACCGGCAATTGCGCCTCTTATTTCAGTTATTTTATCGACTTTGTTAGTGTATCTAACAAAAGCCGATAAGCGAGGAGTAAAGATTGTAAGACATTTCAAGGGTGGGATAAATCCAAGCTCAGCTCATCAGTTACAATTCAATAGTCTACACCTTGGACAATCTGTCAAAATTGGACTAATTTGTGCAATTATTGCTCTAACTGTATGTCCACAAGATATTCTTTAAATTTCCCGGTAATTTATTTTATCAAAAGAATAATTATAGAAATGTAAAATTTAAATAATTATTTTGCAGGAAGCCATTGCTGTTGGTAGATCTTTTGCTTCTATTAAAGGCTATCATATGGATGGAAATAAGGAAATGGTAGCTATGGGGTTCATGAATATTGTAGGATCTTTAACTTCTTGTTACGTCGCAACGGGTAAGTTCGTTACGAATTTTATCTTATTTTTGTTTAATCGCATTAATATAGATGTATAATCACATCAATCAATGATGTAAAAGAATAACTAAACAGTTATAGATCTATGACGCTATTAAATTTTAACAGGCTCTTTCTCAAGGACGGCGGTAAATTTCAGTGCTGGATGTGAAACTGTGGTGTCAAATATAGTAATGGCCATCACGGTACTCGTATCGTTGGAATTGCTAACGAGGCTATTGTATTTCACTCCCTTTGCTATCCTTGCATCCATAATCTTATCCGCACTGCCTGGATTGATCGATGTAAATGAAGCTTACCATATTTGGAAAGTAGACAAATTCGATTTTCTCGCTTGCATCGGCGCATTTATTGGCGTGTTATTTGTTTCCGTGGAAATTGGTCTTCTCATAGCGGTAACTGACTTTTTCTGTTTACATATTTTTTAATCAAATTATACCTTTAGCTACTTAATTCTTTTTTAATATTTTCCTACTACTTATAACAAAATTTAAGTTGCAAATTGCTTTTTACATCCGTCTGACGTGCCCCCCGGCCCACCACCTCCTTCCTTTCCAATTTATAATCTTACCCTAATTTTTTTTATTAATTACTAATTTTTTAAATAAAAATAATTCTTAACCGAAATAAAAAAACAAATATAAATAAAATAAAGTACATAAAAAGTATTAAATAAACAAGATAATGAAAGTAAGATAAAATAGAAATTTAATAACAAAATACTTAATATTAACGAGTTCTTAACCAAAATAAAATTAATATTAAGTATTAAGTACATAAATAATATTTATGTACTTAATACTTAATAAGTATTCATTACATAAATAAAAAAAATGTACATAAATAAATAAAAATAAATATTAAGTATTAAGTACATAAATAAAAAAGAGTTCTTAATTGAAATAAAAATAAATATAAATAAAATAAAATATATAAAGAGTATTAAATAAACAAAATAACAAAATTAAGATAATATTCAATATTAAAAAATTAAAAGATAAAAAGGATCCAAAGAATATTAAATAAATAAATTAGAAAAAAAGATATTAGAAAATAATTAATTAATCAAATTTAATGAATAAAAAATATAATAAAAAATTTTAATAAAAAAATTAGTAATTAATTTAAAAAAAATTAAAATAAAATTATAAATTGAGAAAAAAAAATAATGGTGGGCGCGAAAGGGGACATGTCTGGGTGGGAAAAGCACCTCCCAAAAATGGAAACACTTTCTGTCATGTCAAATCGGTCTAGATGTACCCATTTATATTAATATATTAATTACTACCAAAATATAATTTCCGTTCCATAAGTAGATCCATTTTTTTAATACGTTCCAATGCATAAATTTATTTTATTTTTTAAAAATGATGCAGAAATTTTTTTTATATCATGTTCCTATTCAATATGGTGACTTTTTATCAACGCCAACAATTTTTTACAATATCTTAAAATATTAATAAAGTGAAATAAAATGTATTTTTAGAAGAGTAGTGGTGAAGTTAATTTTTTTATCTTAACTAAATGTAACTTCTTAATTTGAGCAAAAAAAACAGTAGATATGTATTAATGGAACGAAGTGAGTAAGAATTATTTAAAGGGAGTGATTCAAGTTGTCCTTCAAATTTGATTCCTAATTTTGGCCCTTCGTTGAGAAAGGTTTCAAAATAAGGAGATTGTGAGAAGCTTTTTATAGATTGTGTTAGATTTTGAATCCTATTTATTCAAAGCTCAACGGTGATGAATTTGGCAATATTGTCAAGGGTGGGTTCCATTTGTAATGGAACCTTACTATATATATATATATATATATATATATATATTTCCAAATAGGTGACTCAGGAGACAACTCTTGTTCATATGTCTTGTTGGAAACAAAAATTCGATAATTCCAGCATACAACTTGAGAAATAGCATTTTCTGCCTGTCTTGCCCTTTTGACCTTTTTTTGTTGTTCTATTATTTCAATTTCCCAACTCTATATAGCTCCTCTTTTGAAATCAGAAACATTCAAACTTTTAATAACTAAAAATGATTTCCAGGTTATCTCAATATTCATTTCAGAAAGAATTTTTGGAGTAAACTTTTTTTTTTTTTCATAGAAAATAGAAATGGTAGTATTTTATGGTAGTTCTAAAAAGCATTTTGGTATATAGTCTTTTGCGAAGTGTGTATCCACTGGTGTTTGTTAGTTAATCATAACCGAAT
>MKEJ01075818.1:0-26148 GCA_001753735.1 Embelia ribes
AAGAAAAAAAAAGAATTGAACAGATAATGATCTTGTTTCTTTCCATTTTAATCTTCTAATTAACAATAAACTGCACTCTCGATACACGAACTCATACGCCACTGCTGTTGTAGATGCATCACCATCGCGATTGCGGGTTTGTTTTTCTGGTAAGAAATATAGTGCCATGGATGACGAGACGCTACTCGGATTAAGAATAGAAACATTGCACCGTATTCAAAATGGTGCAATTAGTAAAAAATGAAGTATGATGGCTTGAGATTTTTGTTACATATAAAGAACAAAAATACTAAAAATATATTTCTGTCGGTTTTTCTTATTAACCCAAGTGCAGGTAAATTTTAGTGGAAAGAAATGAAGCAAAAAAAAGAAAGAAAGCCTATCATACGAAGGCCCAGTTAAGCCCATACCGTTCAGGCAAATTAGAAGGTGAAGTCCTTAAATGCAGGCCCAAACATTTTCTAACGGCTTAATTCAGTACCAGCTCATAGGTTTGTCCCTTTAAAATTTTATCTGGAAATAGGGATAAGGTTGCGAGCATCAAATTCTTTCTAATTCCGTAATGCAACAACTTTATGCACTGGACTGTATATATATAATATATATTTTATATTAAAAGCAAATGCATTTTAAGGCTGTTATTTGTTAAGCCCATGCCATTTTTCTTTAACCCAATTTTGCCGTTTTCAGTTTGTGTCTCCGTTGGAGCAGTTTAGGAGCAATTTTGTCCTTTCAACCCACGCTGTAACTATCCCAACTTCTTACTCCTCTTAGCAATTATTAAAATAGATAATCGTCTTTATAGTACATTTATTTTTAGTCCAATTTATCTAATTTCAAGGAGAATCATATATATTTATTCGATTATTTACAACGTGGTTACCCACATTTTTTCCCAAGTTTCCCTCCCGGGGTATTAAATTTAAAAACCGTAATAGGGGAAAGCAAAAATGTGGGTACCCAATTCGAATTTCAGGTACCTTACCCGAAATTTGGGTTCGGGTTTATACATTTCAAAGAAATCGTGTAGTTCAAAAATTTTGTTAATTCGGATCCGGGTTTAGATTTTTTATATTATGAAACGAATAATTGAACGACGTCGTTATATATATGTATATATATTATAAGAAAACAAGGCCGTATAATGTATATAATTCGGGTTCGATTTAGGTAATTCGGATGATTCGGATTCGGATTTTAGTCTAAATCGAATTCGGTTCGAATTCAAATTTATTATAAATAATTTGAGATTGGGTAATTCAATATTATTTTCGGGTAATGCGGGTTTGTGAATTCAATATTATTTTCGGATAATTCGGATTTGGAATCCGTACGGGTAACCCTAGTTGCACCATGTCACCTTTATTTTGTGGTCCTTGAGGTTTTGAAGGACTCCTTAAATTTAACTATATATGACAAAGAGCAAAGGACAAACATAAATAGGAGAACAATTTCCAAACAAAACAAGGAACTAAAAAGAAAATGAAAACGAAAAAGGAGAGCAAATTAAGGGTAAATTTCACTTTGTCCCTTATTTATGATTATGTTTCACTTGAACCTCCAGATGTTAAATACACTTAACCTAACCTCTGTTTTGACATAGAGAAATAAAGAGAAAGAGAGAGAGAGAAGACCACCGTCAATACCGGTCCAGTCCAACCAGATCAGCTCTGGCCGAGAGCGGCTTGGGTTGGACTGGGCCTCCCTTACCACTTCGCCCATTCTCCAACCAGTCCAGACCCGATCCAATAGACTAAGCTTCGGTGAAGACGAGTGTCGAACCAGGGGTTGCGAGCTAATAGTAACTAAAGAAAAGAAAAAAGAAAAGAAAGGAAAAAGAATATTAACAAATACAATGGTAATCAAAAGAAATCAAAACATTGCTACACCATCCTTGCCAACATACATCCATAATTATAAACGAACTTGATTACATATAGTTCAGTCCGATTGCTACAACAGTACACATCTTGAATATATACATAAGTAGTTAAAAGAAATCCTGCGCATATACATACGCGAATCAAGCTAAGTGCCTATAACCAACCTAAAAGAAAGTTGTACATATATGAGGTTCGAATACATATACAATATACCCTAGCAATGACCTCTACAAACTATAACAAAAAAAACACTATCGCTTCCTTGATAGTCTAAGCTTGTCTGCTATGATCTTCAGTCCTTATTCATTTATATATGAATTGTACAAGAAAGAAATAACAATACGATCAGATTTCTAGTAAAACTCTAAATATGAGTTTAAGTGTTCCATGATATGTATGCATATGCAATGCTATGACATATGCCACTTGAATGCTCCAACAAGTTCCAAAACTCCTTTTTCATAAACCATTTTCTAAAACCAAATGCATTTCCAAAACTTCACATTTTCCATATCTCCACATTTCCACATTTCCACATTTTCCACATTTTCCACATTTCTTAGAATTTCCACATTTCTCATTCTTAGTAATCAAATGGCTCATTCCAAGCCCTTATTCAAATTTCTCATTTTCCAAACCCATTTGCTCATTTCAAGCCCAAAGAAATTTATCATGCAAATCCAATCAAGACTCGACGAAAATTGGGGTTAGTATCTTTGATTCAGCACCCCGCCAGGACTACTCACGCCCTATATACTATATGAAATAGCACGAGCGGCATAAACCTCGATTCATAGGCCTGACTTGGAGATGTCAGGTTGCTTATAAAATTTCTTATTTTAGTTTGGTAAAATTTGACCTAGCCCCAAAAAGAAATAAAAAAGACTCAATTCGGTTCATGAAATACCCATACCTTTCCTGTCCCAAAAATTTCCACATTTTCATTCCGAAGACAATACCTCATGTATAATATTCATATATGTATCAAATGCTCGAATAATTTCAATATGCGCATGATAACATGAAAATTTCAAAATCAATCAATATATGAAATGAAATATAACAAATGCTCAAATATTGGCCTTTCTCTTTAAAATCCGATAAATGCTCATAAGAATTTACATAAATAGAATTCCTCCATTGCATATATTAAACCTCTATAATAATAACTTATATATTCATTTCAACACATAATTCCAAAATTTCATAATTTATAAAACGATATACATAAGCACGTAACACAAACTCTCACATTCATATTAGTAATATGAATATGTCGTACCTGAATAACCGATAAATGAAGTCCCGAAGACTTCCCGAGAAAACCACCAATTTCACCCCAAATGGATCCTCCGATTCGATCCATGTATGCTACTCAGATTGGTATGAACCTAGCCAAGAAAACAATCCTAAAGTAGTAAGGAACAATAATTACAAACTTAATTCAATGTGCAATCATGGCACGGAACCCAAGGAATATCAAACGAGAATGATGAAAGATGAGACTTACCTCAAGATTCGTGCCCTTTAAATAAATGATATAAACCCCAAAGTTTGAAAAAAATCACACACACACTCTCTCTCCTATTTCATATTTGAAAAAGAAAAATGATTAGGGAAAGTGTAAGACAACACATTTTAATTCCATAAATTGATCAGTTGGATTGATTCAACTGCACTTGGATCAATCAGTCTGTCAATTTGGATCGATCCAACAACTACTTGGATCAATCGGAATCACTGGAATTTTGAGTGCTTACACCTTGGGCCAAAAATTTTCAAAAATACTTGTAATCCCTCATAGATACTAATAGAAGTGTCTAGCAACTTTCGGCATAGCATTTGAATGCTCGACACTTGTTTATGCTACAAAATGCGACTATCGACAAACTCCGACACACAATATCAGCTCCGCCTCATTCTGCACCCCGAAACCAATCTTCCACATACATCAATATCCAAAATAATATTACATCACATCAACAAATACACAATGGTAATTCCTAATGCATATAACATCATAAATAAATGAAGATTTTATTCGGAATTTTCGGGACATTACACCAGGCTAGTCACATTTCTGCAGGGCTAGTGCCGATCCGGTTAACTCTAGCCTGATTTGGCCTTCCCTTCTCTTTCTGGCTAAGACTTCTTCTTTGTCGTCTCCACCTTCGACCCTAAGTCACCACTGATTGGCAACCTTAGATGCCGCCAATAGTGCAGCTTCTTGCTGCCACCTCTCATCGACGTCTATGGATGCTACTGTGCTGTTGACAAATGATAAGGGAGTGGAATATGAGACTGTTTTGTTTTAAGCCAAACCTCATCACCTCTTTTTTTTTCTCGAATTATTTTTGATTGGCTGGTTTTAGTAGACCAACATGTTGCTTCGCCCGACTGAGTTTTTATCTATTTGTATCTATATCATACTGAAATGTGAATTGATAGTTGTAGCATATCTGGTGGAATCCACATTCATTCTATTGGCCAGGGTAGATAGTTTAGTGTCTGAAATTATTATCATTCTATGTTATTACAATTAGGAGTTTCACAAACCTAACTTTTGAAAATCAGAAATTTTTTTGTACTGCACTTTATGTTTTCTCTTCTCAATACCATGGTGGTAGAATTTGTTCGTTGACCCTGACTACGAGTAATTAGATTTGGATGTCGAGTAATGGATGCTTGATATCATAGACTATCAATCTATCTGGTGAATTTTAAGACCATTGGAAGTAGATGCAAAAATTCTTCTCTGGTAATAGAATTTGTGCTTAAGCTCTATTTATGTTGCGACATGATTGGTTCAACCTATTACATATATATATTTTTTTATTTATAGCCTGATATAGTATATTAATTGCCTATTTATTTTGTATCAGACTAGTTTATATTTTACTTTATATTTCAAGTCTAGCTTTGTATATTCATTGACTGTGTAACTTCTTCATGAGCGAGTTATAATGTTGGTCGGACAGAAATCACCCTCTACTTCATTGTTATTTTTTTGGGGATTAATAAAATTGAAACTTTAAAAAAAAAAAAGTTTCATTTAGGATTTGTTTCTCTTTAGTCTCCCTCATTTCACATTATTTACCTAAAATTGTCCTTCCATCAACTTGGAAAAGTATCTAAAATACCATTTTATCACCTACACGCATGAGATCACTTGAAGATTTCTACAAGTTAAAAAAGGAATCACTTAAAAAAAAAAATTACACAGGAAAATTGTTTTAGTTGCTTTACTTTATGTGAAATAAGATGTTAAATAATTTCAAAAGGTTCACATTTTTATAATTTTTTTAAAAATCATTCAAAATAGCTCAAATGTTTATCAACTAGCTGTAAACGAAGGTAAGAATATTATATATTTTTATACATATATGAACAATTCAGTGCATAAAACTCTCGTATTACAAGGTTTGTAGAGGATATGATATACGCATACCTTACCTCTGTTTTCAAATATATTGTTTTTAAGGTACGAATTTGCGACTTTCAAATTACAATGAAGGCATTCATGGCACTAACCCATGAAATATTCAAGCTAAGATTTTAAGCGCTGTCAATATTAATTTTATGAGAGATTAAATATGAAGTAATTATGATGTTTAGATGTCATGTAAATAACAGGTTAGCATCTATTAAGAATATTATATATTGAAAGAACAAAAAAACTATGTCTAACAGAGTTTCCACGAGGAAGAAATGAAAAAACTTAAATAGATTATAGAACGGAAATGAAAGAAGGATTTTAATGGATATGTAAGCTTAAGGGTTCAAGTCCCATTGTTGAGGGTTAAAGTAAAAACCATTTTTAGATATATTTTCTAAGTTATCGAAGGGTTAATTTAGGTATTTAAGATAAAAGTAATGGAATAATGTAGTTTTCTCAATGAATAGCAAAGGCATATTGCTGATTAAACCTGGAAAATAAATGGTTTTAGTAACAGAGGTCTTGAAAGAGTGATGATGCAAAATGAAAAAGATTACCAATCAAATTTTCATTTACTGTAAAATGTTGTATGTTGCAGTTCTCGATGTTTGGTTCTCTAACAAATGTCGGTGCACTGGTGGGCGAAATATCCAACAGGCAAATTGCCGATTATGACGGGCAAAAGGGGGTATTAATTAGATTTAAAATTTTCGTAGGGCAGTGCTCAAGCTTTATTTTTCCTTCTTATTTGGTATTTTGGAGGATGAACTTCATATGGTGTTCTTGCATTGCAGGCTTTACTAATTACTTTGATTCCCAACGTAATTGGGTGGCTTGTGATTTCATTTGCCACGGTTAGTATGGTTTGTTTCGTTTCAGCTTTTACAAAAAACAACATTCTCTCGTACTAAAAACAAATTTGAATACATTCAGTTTAAAGCTTTTAGTCTTTTTTTATTAAGAAATAATAATTTGAAAGCTGAGCAGTTAGAGTAGACAAATAAAGTCTAGCTTCCAAGCAAAAATACAGAAAGCCTGAACTTTAAAGTTGCAAACCAAGAAGCCGTTTATGACTTGTGATCGTTGTCACTTTTTTATAGAGCTTTATTTACATATGTGGCTTTTGAAAAGCAGGATTCATCATCTCTATACATGGGAAGGATTTGGTGTTGGCGTAGTTTCTTACACAGTAAGGTTAAACCATTCTGTTTCGTCCATTCACTTTTTCTGGAATGACTGTGAAAACTAAGAATCGATTTTTGTTTTGTTGGTGGTTCAAAGGCTCCCATGTAAATAGCTGAGATAACACCCGAAAGCAGGAGAGGGAATCTAGGTGTAATCAATATGGTTGGTTTGGTCTTGGTTTTAGTTTCGCTTGTTCTCCAATGATGTCGTGAAATCAAAACCGAAACCTAAGTTTGATTTATTTCCGGTCGCAGCTTTCAGTTGCCACTGGAATAATGCTGGTTTATTTGTTGGGACTTTTTCAACATTGGAGGGTCCTTGCTATTATTGGAGAGTAACTACCTCAAAACTCTTTATCTTTTCGTCAGCTGTCAAATGCCGTTGATTGATTACATTATAGTCGAACAACTCAAACTTTTATCTCATCTCGTAAGTTTCTAGCCTTACGATTGTGCGGATTGTAAATATACGACAACATTGTGCATCCCCTTTTAGGCCTCAAAATGATGTCCTTCCATCAATGTCTTGGTGGCTTTACATTTCTTTGCAGTTTGATCAATCTGAGCTTAATTTCAAAACAATATCGAATTGGTCCGGTCGTATGATTCACAGATAGTATATTTCTTTCTATATTGAGGACAAGAAATTAAATTGATAAAAACGTTTCTTTTTCTGTGTGTGTCAATCACAGGAGTCTTGCCGTGTGCCATTTTGATTCCTGGTCTGTTTTTTATTCCGGAATCTCCCTGGTCGCTGGTAAGTTCTTGGACTTAATATCATATTCTAATTCTCTCTATTTTTTATGCCGAATATTTACTGTACTTCTCCTAATTCTGACTAGGCTCAAATGGGAATGAACAAGGATTCCAAGGCGTCCCTGCCAGCATTATGAGGATTGGATGTAGATATTTCTTCGGAATTGAATGACATCAAAGTACTAATTGTGTAGAATAAACCTTTTACCATTATTTGCAGATGGTAAAGAATTATGCCCTCTTTATTTCCATCTTATTCATTGCCCTGTGATTTTAGCTTGCTTTTGCATGTGTCTATGCAGCAAGCTGTTGGAAATTCGGGTAAAAGAGCTACCATTCGGTTTGCAGATCTGAAGCAGAAATGCTACTGGTTCCCTTTAATGGTACGATTATTGGCTAATGTTGTTTTTCTAGATTACCATTTTTAGCATGGAAACTTGATCCCATTTTTCTGTTTTCTTCGTTGATAATTGTTGTTTTGTAGATTGGAATTGGGTTACTCGTGCTCCAGCAACTCGTTGGTATTAACGGTGTTCTATTCTACTCCTCTTAACATTTTCCAAGCTGCTGGTTAGTTGAACTTCATTTTAAGTTTCTAACGTAGGTTCGCCATGCTCCCTTGTCATATCTAGGATAATCATATATATATATATATATTTAATCATATTGTACTTGTCCTATGTGGAGATAATGAACCTATATGATTGCTCGGTCATTTCATGTTTTTAACAGGAGTTTCAGCTGGCAATGCCGCAACATTCGGGCTTGGAGTTCTCATGGTGACTTCTAGATCGGTTGCTTTGTTACATTTATGATCTTGAAATCTCTTTACTTATCACTGCCTATCTCCGTATAGGTTGTTGCAACTGCTTTTACGACATCGTTGGTGGAAAAGGCTAGACTCTGGTTTTTCCTTATTGTAAGTTTGTGTTAATTTTACAAGATAATAATTCACAAAGAGCTTGTAATTTAGTATTTCTAACTTTGTGAGACACATGAAAACATAAAATTATTGGGAGGAAATGTTTTAGGACGAGATTTACTGCTCTTGCTTTTTATGCCTCGTTTGAATTGAACCATACGACTCAAATCAACTTGTATATACGTGAGTTGGGAACCAAATAATTATCAACTACTTGATGCAGGTCTCCTCATCTTGGACGGCGGTTAGTCTCTTTCTTGTAGCGGTGGCATTTTATTTAGAGGCCAGCGGAGCCAATATTCATCCGAGGTTCTCAAATTTCTTTCAAATTGAAACTATATATTCATATGTTTCCCTTACTTTTGTTTAGCAAAAGCAGGAAGTTGTACCAAAAGACTCTCATCTCCCGAAAGTATTGGCTATGCTCTCAGTTGTCGGAGTTGTGGTACACACAGCTAACCCCGGATGTTTATATTTATTTATTTTCAAAAATATCATGTATTATCACCTTAGGTGTCACTCCTTTACATTCTACACGTAAATGTCGGTTTAATTTTATTTTGCCCTCTAATTATTGATGCGCCTGCACCGAGCTTATATCTAATATTTTGCTGCTCGTATCCAGGCTTTGGCGATTGTGTTCTCTTTTTGGAATGGCTCCCATCCCTTGGATTATAATGTCTGAGGTAAGCAATCTTTTTGACTATGCTAGAACATTATAATTTCAATTTTTACAACTGGTTTCTCCGTAAGTCAACTGAAAGTTCAAGTTACACGTTCTACCCCTGCATTAATTGTGTGTTAACCTTTACTTCATAAAAAATTGGGGTTAAAATAGGCAGAACTTCTAATTTTGAAATCTTTCTCGTTCTGTTCCAAAGGTAACTTGAGTAGTTAACTCTAAAAATAACCCATTGTGCGAGTATCCGCCTAAGCTAAGTGTGGACAACCCATGAAAAATAGGTGAAAACCTCTTAAATGTTATTTTTATCTTGTGAGCGTATTTTTGAAATCTATACTTTTTTGTATTCCGAAATAATTATTCCAAACTTCCAAAAAAAAAGAGAATTAGATGTGTTAACGTCACAGGTAAATCAGTTCAATTTTATTCATGGTTTAGATCAACTGTAATGTTAATACTAAGCTCTCTCTTGCAACAGCTTACTCGGTTCGAAATTATTTGTATTAGATTCTTCCAGCAGATATCCAAGGCCTCGGAGGTAGCGTTGCAACATTGTTGAATTGGACAATGTCATGGATGATTATAATGACGGCAAATCTACTTCTCGCATGTAGCGCAGGAGGTTCTCTCTCTTTCTTTCACTACAATAATTTGCACGCGTAATTGCTATACTAATTATCCGATTACCTCTTCCAACTGGGACCTTTACTATACATGCCATAATGAGTGCCTTCACCGTGATGTTTGTGACACTCTTGGTCCCCGAAACCAAAGGAAGAACTCTAGAAGATATCCAATTATCTTTTAGATGAGTAATTATTCATCCCAGCGCTAAATTTTGTTTATTTGGCATTAGCATGTGTATAGGCACGTAGCTACTCGATTAAAGCTAGGGTCTCTCGCGTACTTCCTAATGACTTTAGAACTGGTCTTAGGTTCATAGCTCTAGCATTTACAGAAAGGAACAAATAATTCACGTATTTTTTCACAAGGTCTCTCCATATAAATTCATTTTTTTCCTTTCACCATTCGATTTTATTACAGGTTTGTCGGTTTGCTCCGAGCGTTGCGGGTAACACAGTTATACATTTGTAGGATACTGATTTCATTTTTCCAGTTTTTGAAGGTAGGAGCTTGTAGGTAATATGTTATTTTGTATGAAAAATATGCAAGTGTGAAGTTAATTGAGAAATACTAACATTATATCATAAGGTCCATACAGTTTGGGTCCACTGATTATTAATACATTTTTCAACTGGATGCATACTAATTTTATTAAAAAAAGTAATATTTTTTTTTCCCATATGACAGACATTTAAAAAACAATAGTTTCAAAACATTGGTAGAACTGAGGAATGCATATCTAATTAATTTATAATATTGGTCAAAATTAACTTTTATGCCATTTGAACTATGTTCTACATCAAGATTATTTCTTTTGCTGTTTGAACAAGATAAAAAAAGTAACACAATTTGGTAGACCAAAGAAAAAAGATTTTTAATAAATTGAAAAAGAAAAAGCAGCCACAGCCTAAAAAACAACTTAGAATTAACGAATGTTTACTCCATCTACATAGCATTGACAGGCTTTTGCAACATAAAGAAAGGAAAGAATTTCAATGATCACACTAAAGTCGCCGCTTATCAGAACGTTTCAGCTTGAAAATTGTGACTCGTTTGCCTCTAGAGACTTAATTCGATCTTTATAAATTTCTCAATATAATTTCTTACGAATTCTTGGTATTGCTTATCTAGTAATGGACATAGCTAGGCCGGTCTGCGACATTAAGTCCCCAAGAGAGGATGGGAATGTTGGTGTCCACATCACCTTGGTGCGTGGCGTCCATGAATGAGAACTCGTTTCCATTGGCCGGAGAATAGTATGCATATGTTGGGGAATGTTGATTAGACCATGAGTTGTTTAGGATGTATTGGTGCTCCACCGGAGCCCCGGTCGAGTAGGCATCGGCAGAGGCAGCGGCAGTACTGGCTCTTCTCTCTTCCTTTTTGAATCGTATCCCGCAGGCATTGCAAAGCGACTGAAAATATAATTTAAGAAAAAAAAAATTATTAACCTCCGCCAGATATGCATGACATTAGAAATGATAAAAACATAGAAAGATATGTCAAGATGGCGCATTGAACTAAAAATGTAGCATTTCTTTTAGGAGGTTAGTTTAAATTTATGTGCATAATGATCGAATTTTCCTTGAAGACATACATTTAAATTTTTCAGTAGAAGTGTGCTACAGATATTGATTAAAAAGGACTACACTAATTATACGAAAATGTAGTATTAGTGTAATCCATGTGAAAATTTTTTATATTCATTGAAATGGAAAAGGAAAAAAAAACAAATATTGTAATAGTTTGAAAAATGGCACATTTTGAAATGCACTCATGTAAAAATTTCACTTGAACATGTAGCAACTGACTTTCAAAACTAATACCGAGGCTCGTTTCAGAGGAATTTCTTTCTATTAAGAAAGCTCGCATAAATTAAAAAATAAATCATATAATAATTTTTTTTTTATAATACTAATATTAGTTGTAACTGAATGTGTTACCTTAGGGCCTCTAGGGCCATTCCTCCACAAGGGAGTAGAAGTTGTGTCACAATTGGCACACCGCCGCGCGAGTAGCGAATCCTCACCGCCACCGGAACTGCTCCCACGGCAGTTTTTATTACCCGCTGCTGGCGAATTCGCCTGCTTGGGCTTCAGTAAGTTCCAATTGCAAAAACCGGAGCGCTTCTTATCGCTCACGTGAGTGGAAGGAGTCTGGAGCGAGAGCGTGCAATCGGGGGACGATGAGGGCGATGAGTAGGACGAGTACTCGTCCGCCTCATCGAACGGCTGGTGGTTGTTGGGGCCGGAGAACATCATTGAGAATGAGTTGCTGTCGTACATAGTTGTGTGTATGTGCGAGGATGACGTGGCAGGGGAAATTGGCACGATATTACAGTGAATTTAGGGGTGGAATTGTGTTGAGGGTGAGATGTATGATATGAGGTTTTGGGGGTATTTATAGTGTGCCCCTTGGTAATCTGTCATGCGACCGAGATATTGGCCTCAATATATAATTTTTTAAGTTGAGTTATTTTATTATTTTTGCAGAATAAATTATAAAGTAAATTTGTAGCTGAATTTTTACTATTTTGTATACTTTCTTCGTGCATAAATAGTTGATTATTTTTTATGATTGAAGTCAACTTTAGTTAAATTAAGGAAATGACTCGTGTAGTTTTGCAAGTATTGCAAGGTAGAGATACGGAGTATATAATATGGAATAGGATTTTATACATGCTTTTATGTAGTCGTATTAAACGGGTCGATCAAGCTTGGCGTAGCTCGTTTATTAGTTATAATGGATTGTCCCAGCCTATAGTCCAATTGGCCCATCACTCGGCCAGTTTCAAGAAATGTTTGACCCATGGTCCGCCCATGGCCTATTTTTGATAGGCCGGCCAACCGATGACTTTAAAAAATTTTCAATTAAAAAACAAATAAATTTGAGTCCAAATATTTTTGAAGTTAAGGAAGTTTTTTTTTCTAAAATTTTGAATTAAGGTTATTTTAGGGGGAAAAAAGCTTAATATTTTTTTAAAATTAAGGTTAAGATTTTTTTTTTCAATAATTAATGGTTTATTTCAAATGTTAGTGTAAAAAAAAAAATCGTTTATCTTTAAAATAATGCTATTTTTTTGTCATATATTGTTCAAATCCATCAAATTATTAGTTTGTCTGCAACTTCATCTTCATAAATATAAGCAAAATTCACGGCACCAAAAAGATTTGCATATCCTCTTTTTTCATCTCTATCGGTATAGCTTTATACACTTTCCACCAAGGCTAAACGATTTTCCATATATCCCGGATTTTATGCTATCAAATAATGCATTCATATAAGTATGTAGCAAATTAAGATATACATTAATTCATCATTCGATACTAAAGAAAGATAACATACACACGTAATAAAGAGATTATATATACAGAGTTTTATATACCAATATTAATAATTTCTCTCCTATGTATCCATTATTGAGTCACTGTATGGGAGAAATTTTTTGCTTTTTGGATATATAAAATCTGGATCCTATTTCAATACCATCCAGCAACAAATCAGATTTTGAAGGATAATGACACTATGGGAAGATAATTTTGGCGTATCTACTTCTTTTGGAACAAACTCTTAATGTATCAAATTTACAATGGTTATAATGATGATAGGCAAGTTCTAGGTGACTAAATTAGAATATAACAATAAATGTTTTTTGTATTTTATATGCTAAATTTTATTTTTATTGTCCGGGCGTATTTTGTAATTCATATGTTACACCAATTTTTTTATTGTTACGGGCCCATCTTGCCTATGTAATTCAAAAGAGATCACGTGGCAGAGGAGGAGGACAACCAAGTCTCAAACTAATTAGAAAAGCTGTATCCGTATTTTGCCCTTTTTGCTACTCTCCCAATAAAAAATGGAATAATAATTACCTCGAGTTAAAGCAATTATTCAAGCCCCCAAACTTTTGCTTTCCCTTCTTTTCTAGCTCATTCAACATTTCTCAATAAGCTACACCAAGGATTACAAAAATTTATTGGAAATGGTCGCAGGCTTAAAATACAAGTATGATGATAAGGGTGAATGAATATTTCTCGTAGAAGCTAAAACTATTAAAAAAAATAGTGACGGAATTTGTCATCCAGATTATTGATTTTGTTTTGTCTGATTGAAAATTAACGAAATTTTTGTTCATAAAGACTCTATAAACAAAGAATAATTGTCAAATTCGTAGGCCAAAATTAGACGTTGACAATGGAGACATATTGTCTTCCCATCATCAAAAAAAATGTCATAAAAGTGTTTGTATGTCAATATTTTTAAAATGCTAGTGCGTGAAATCATATGCATGAATATTAAAGAGGTCAATTTGGTATATATGTTGTGTCTGTTGTGACTTACAGATCTATGATTGACTGTAAGCATTTGGTTAGTTTGTATTATAAGTGATTTGTATATGTAGTAAATTAATTTATTTAATATTTCCAATAAGTAATATTAAGGAGGTAGAAGGATAACAATGAAAAGATAGATGATCCTAACTCCATTTTATCACCACAGGGGCAATTATGGCAATGGTTCCCACACTTATAAATTTTGATATGTTCCCCATATTTTAGATGTAATACTAATACTCCCCAAGTTTTAAATAAATGACATCATTGCGCCCTATGGATGCGAAAGTTATCAAATGATAAAAGTATATCAAGTAGCCCTTTTATATTTGACAAGTATAAATAAGTCTTTTTGTAACCATTTATACTGATTTCTTCTCTAAAATTGTGCGCATAAGATTGTTAATATTAGAAAAACAATTATCTCATATGTTATATACTTAGGGATGTAATGAATCTACTGTTTATGAACAAGCTTGGTCTTGGCTTAGACTCTATAAATTAGCCAATACTAAATAACAAAATAGAAAGATAAACGACCAATTTTGAAAAGCCCTTGACTTGGCTCATAAGCTCTTGGGCTCATTTTTTTATATATGAGAGCGGTTTAAATGAAGTAATATATGATAAAAAAAAAAAAAAAAGTTACACAATTTTAGACCATTAGATCTCAAATGATCCGAGTGTAATACCTCTCAAAATTATCTAACTCACTCAATAATAAAAATTTATAAACCACTATCGAGATTACATCAAAGATGAAATGAAAATATCTTATTATAAACCCTTTTACAAACTGATTACATTTTGTTATACAAATGAAAATGAAGGGAATGGAAAATTTTCAAGCTTATTACCTATTACTTTTTGGCTTTTCAACTAGTAAGATAGGGTTTCTTACATCACTGGAGTGATAAAGCTATATCAGATATAGTGAAGACGTGATTGTGCTTAGGAGTTGCACAATATCCCCCACGCTAAACCATCTTGAGCTATACTTTTTGAACTTGAAAGATATGTTATCTGCCTTGAATATGTCAACTAATTTGCTATATTTGTCGACTGATGTATGTATACATCGACTAATTTTTTACTCCAGAATGTATTCTTATCTGATAAACCAAATATATCGACTAATGTAGTGTATTCATTGACTAATTTAATTTTACTAATATATGTTCATAGATAGATTTTTTACTTTTTGTTGCGAAAAATAGGTTAATATTTCTCTTGGACTATTTATCTATCGATATATATGACATATTAGTCGACTGATATATCTAGTCTTCAACTCCAATTTGATTTGACCTTTTGAATACTGCATTTTCAACTTTTGAACTTATATGTCGATTGATATAGACATATGACGTATTGCTCTATTTTTGTCAAGTTTATGCCATTTCCTTGTATCAAATACTTTTTTAGTCTTCGCTAAGTCCAAACCTTCATAAATTTTTTGTTTAAAATATTAGTCCAACTATTAATATCAACTTTGATTATTTTCACTTTAAATTTGTTATCATAAAAAATCAATAAAATGTTTTATATTTTCAACTCTTAGGGTAACAATTTCCACTCCCAATAGTGAAAAATGTTCATGTTATTTAGAAAAATTTAGAACTACTAATTAATCGATGCCAAAAATTAAATATTATGCATGCATCCCTAAGTAGAACTTCATTATACTATGTTATTTTACATATCCTCCTGAGAAATAAAGTTTAAACATCACTTATGCATAAATAGTCATGCCTCGAATCCCGGAGACCCAGAAAAACATGAGTGTTTTCTCTTTTCAAAGAAAAGGAAAAGAAAAGTATTGTTTTAAGAAAATGAAAAGAATGGAAAACATGTTAAACCACCACATCTCATTCCACAACATTCATATTATAGCTCACATAAAGTAAATATGCATATAACCTGTCAATATATGCAAGCCAACACCAACAATACAATTAAATGCCTTTTTTATATTATACAATAAGTGACATGCTTGTACAATATATAACATATTGCATCCTATTCTAGCCCGAATACATACTGCCACTTAAGGCTATAACAAGTTGTATCTACAACAAGAGAATATATACAACAACACTGCTACCACATCGCTAAGCCTCAAATAAATTACAACATGAATGAGGCTAATCAAAATATAACAAAAGTAAAGTTGTCACATGCATATCTACAACAATGCCAGTCCGAGCACCTCTCAAGGATGGCCCTTACTCGCCTCAGCAGTTGCACTACATTATATAACCAAAAAATATGTAAAACAAATGTACGAGTTAGATTACTAAATAACACAATAAACTAGATATTATGCAATGCATCGAATGTATAATTAATCTAACAATAGCATAATGATGCAATACATATCAATACAATGCAACTCGCCCACATACCCATGCTACACCACGACAACCCATGTCTTAAAAGTTGGGATGAGTATCTCTTCTCTTTTTAATATAATAAGGGCTACTTCATTGTCCTTCGCTCTGATTGGCCATAAGCACGTAATGCGGTCAAGCCCTCAATAATCTACCATTCTCATGTGATACAATTATTGGTTGACCTCACACAGATTTTTTGACTTTTACGGTATGACACCGAGCCTTCTCTTTTATAAAATATCCATAGCCATTGAAATTTTATAACATTTGTCTCGAAAAGAAATGTAAAGGAATCAACCCACATGAATGCAACTCATTCGTTAAGTCCTTGAAAATTTTCTCATTTTATAATTACAGCTCTTATAAACATTAAACTTTCTCATCTCAAAAAAAGCATTGCTTTTTCCCACATCAGCTTATTTCTCATACCATCTCATTTCCCCCACATAAAAGCTTTGCTTTTAAAATGTCTCATTAAATCATTTTCACTTCTCATTTATTACAAAAATATCGTATTTCAAATCATTTGAAATAAGCCACACTTTCATATTTTCATGAATGCACATCAATGTCATATCATGAATGCTCTACATATATCATGAATGTTTCTCATATGTATATTAATACTAAACTACACATATTAATAATACATAAGAAACAATTTATCAACATAAACCCAAAAAGAAACTAAACATGTTTACACCTATCGAGACCTCACATAGAATCATGCTTATGTTATTATTTTGTAGTATACTCGTACCTCAACTCACACTAGAAGGCCCCCAAGACACCTCATGAGAAAACCCCCAAATCACCTGGTTTTCATCATGTAGTTTGATCTATTAGATGAATGCGAATTGACATGCACCTATAGAAGAAAAGGTTCTATTCATTGCGAGGAATAAGAATATCAAGTTAGTTTCGACTAACAACAAAGGCCCAAAAACCAATGAATAGTAAACTAACTAGACAAGAAATAAGGCATACCAAAAATCAAAATCCTCGTGTTGAGGAAGCCCAATATGTAATTTTTTTTTCACAGATGACCCTTGAAACTTGATGAAATCAAGAGGAGAAGATCGAACTTTTAACTCACCACTCTCTCTCTCCCCTCAATTTTTCGGGCTTAGAAAAGAACGAGAATGAGTGGATCTCATTCAATGTAATAAGCAGCAGGGCCCAGAAAATAGAACAGTCCGACGGTCCGTCTAAAGGCCTGTTTAGAGGCAGGGCAACCATCGAACACCCTATTGGACATCCAATTGGATGCAGGCTGAACTCCCTGGAATTTCTAAACAAAGGTTTGACCCCCTGTTCGATCATCGGAAAAGTGTCGAACATATTAGTTCTGCTAATTTCAATACCAAACGCTAAGACATTCGCTCTAATGCTTCACCAATTTAAAACCATACTCTTTCCAACTCTCAACCTCATATCATACAACTATATTACGATGCACAGATACAATATAACATCAACACATTTACATGCCATATTATAGTCTAAATGCAACATATATCATACTCCACACATTATGTCACATTAATATTTAAATGCAACATATAATATCTACTCATAAAGCACAAAATTATCTCAAAATTTCTAGGATATTATAGACACCCACCTAAATCCTTATGCATAAAGTCTTGGGGTACATGCTCTCGAGTTTTGCATGTTTTCCAATAAAATATTACCCCCAGGATAACTATGTGTGTGCATGATTGTTGCGGAAAGTTCGAAATATGCTTTATAAGGATTTTGGTATTGTAATGGATATTTAGTTGGTTAAGTGTTTTCATGCATTAGTTATGATTTTAAATATTGCTCATCAAACTAATCTCATCTACTTTTTGTTTATCAACTGGCAGATTAAGAGCAACTAGAAGCAGGCATGTACACGTATGGATGGGGAAGTTAAGGATGGTAGCTCCCCCTAGAGCCTAAGATATTTTTTTAATTTTGGTAATAGTGTAAATATGGTATGTGACCATATGTTTTGTAATTAATCGGGCCAACTTCTTGAAAGTTTTTTGTATGATAAGGGCCTGAATGTTGAAGATAACTCTATTTTTGTAACAACTAAGTATTCTATATTAAGCATAAGTCTTTACGCGTAACATGTGGTCAGCATATATGGGTAGTTTTGGCTATGAACTCGTGTAAAGATTATAAGATATTTTTTTAAATATCACGTACATGGGGTCATTGGGTTTTGGGGGTATGACAGGGTGGTATCAGAGCTAACCAGGTTGGGAAAAGCTAGTCAAGCTGGGATGGGTGCATACACATAAATGAGCTAAGTAAAGGTGAATTGAGAATAAATTGCATACGTGAGTGCTAGCAGTGCTTATGGCAGCACCCTGGAACTCCAAGTATGATGCATGTAATGGGATAAAATAAGTATCTGACATAAGAATGTGATGTGTTATGAAGAGGTATAAGCCTATACTGTGTGGTTTGTTGTGAGCGACCTTTGGGTGGTAAGCCAAATTGACTTCTAATCCTGTAATAGAATGGCAGGGGAAGCCTTGTCTGTCTACTACAGGTTGAAACTGTGGACAAAAGCATACTGCACAATTGCTGATGTTGGGTGTTAAGTGTGAATGTGTGATGTAGGTACAAGCATAGAGATCTGAGTATGAATAAAATCTTAATAGAAGCAATATTGTTAGGTATTTAAAGCTCTCCCCTATTTGTATATAGATAATTGAGCATTCAGAAGAATTTGACTACTTGCTAGAAGTAAACCCTTCAAAAGAAGGGTTATATGTGAAGGAAATGCATCTAAGAATACATTCTAGTGCTCGGACAACCACGATTGTGCTGAGATGACAGGATCCAGCATTGGACAAGCCCTCCACCATCCTAGGTGATAGGATTGGGCATTTCAAAGAGGAAACAACAGATGAAGAGAACCTTACACCTCAAACCAGGGTACAAGTCCTTCCTATGACTCCGTATGATGGGGACCCTAGTACAGCTCCACTAAATATCAATATTGGGGACTTGTCCCAATTATTGCAAACTGCCATGCAGCAAATGGCCCAAACCATCGTAGATAAAATGCTGCCCAAAGCTGTGAGTAATAGTTATGATCGTTAGGCCCTGATAGAGCGAGCACACCAAAACTTGGGGCACATGAGTTTGCCTATTTTCGTAGAGGAATGGATCCCATGGAGGCATATCAATAGATATGAGAGATAAAAAAGTGTTATAGACTTTGGGAATCAATAATGATGTGGTGAAGGTGACTACGACTCCGCAGCCACTCTGAGTATTGCTCCACAGAATCTAAATACACCCACTGATGCTCAACCGATGTTGAATCCAACACCCCCATTGACTCCATCACTAACATCTCATGCCCAAACCAGCAACATGGGCACTCAGGGAGGTTTTCAGGGCGAAAGTTGGTCTGTCATGGCCTCAACTCAACCGCTCACTCAAAACCGTGTATATGTGGTAACTCAAGCAATTCCATAATTGGGAGAACCCTGTGATATCTGAGGTATTTTTCCTTTCTTATCCTTTTTTACTATTATTCTTTTTGATATGGGTGCATCCTAATCTTTTGTCTCTGCATAGTTTGTGAAGTCTTTATGCATGATACTAGACCAATTAAATACCCAAATCTCATTAGATACCCCTCTTGGCATAAGTGTAATATCTAGTTTCTTTTGTCATTAGATACCCCTATTGGCATAAGTAAATGTGAGATTGAAATTCGAAAACATGCCTCTCTATGTGACCTAGTAGTATTGAATATAAAGGATTTTGATGTTATTTTGGGGATGGACTGGTTACTGCATTACTAGGCCATCATCGATTGTTCACTCCTTCGGGTATAGGCATTCACTTTACAGGGAACGTGTATTACCGAATTTTCTAGGGCAACAAACGAAGAACAATTTTGGCCTTTTACTTGCTAGTCTTTCCCCATCTGAGAATATTTATTCGAATACTCGGTTATTTCCTATGGTATCTGAGTTTCTTGATGTATTCCGTAATGATCTGTGTGGACTTCCAACTCCACGTAAAATCGAATTCACCATTAACCTTGTCTAGGGAATTGCTTCCATCTCTATCATTCCATATCATATGGCTACCGCAGAGTTGAAGGAGATGAATATCCAGTTGGAAAACTTAGAGAATAAAGGATTTATCCTGCTGAGTGTGTCACTCTGGGGTGCTCCAGTCTTTTTTGTTCAAAAGAAAGATAGAACAATGCGCCAAAGTATTGATTATTAAAAGATAAATCAAGTAACAATTAAGAATAAATACCCGCTTCCCAAAATTGATGATTTGCTTGATCAATTGAAAGGTTCAAGATATTTTTCTAAGATTGACCTATGGAGTGGATGTTATCACTATGCATAACGGAGGGAGATATTCCAAAGATGGCTATTAGTAGATTCTATGGTTATTATGAATTTTTGTAATGCCTTTTGAATTGACAAATGCCCCGATGGCATTTATGGACCTGATGAATAGAGTATTCTATGCTTATCTTAATAAGTTTGTTATATTGTTCATTGATGATATCTTTTCTATTCGCCCTCAGAGAAGAACATCAAGAGCACTTATGAACAGTGCTATCAACTCTACGAGAACATCAAATATATGCAAAACTCTTAAAGTTTAAGTTTTGGTTATCTAGAGTAAAGTTTATGAGACACATAGTATCTGCTGAAGGAGTATCCACAGATGAAGACAAGATCAGTGTGGTATCCATGTGGGAAAGACCGAATAGTGTATTTGAGATACGTAGTTTCCTTGGTTTGGCTGCCTACAATTGTCGCTTTGTCCAAGATTTCTCTCATTTAGCAGCCCCACTAATTTGCCTTATGCAAAGCAGAGTTAAGTTTGAATGGAATGAAGATAAGTATAATCTTTTCAAGAGTTGAAGAAACGTCTAACTGAATTAGGAAGTAATTTGATACATCCCGACAATTGAACTACCCCACTCACGACTTGGATTTGGCAACAATAGTTTTTGCTTTGAAAATTTGGTGATACTATCTGTATGGTGAGAAATTCAAGGTCTACTCCAACTACAAAAGCTTAAAATACATCTTCACACAATGCGATTTGAACTTAGATCAACGATGTTGGATGGAGTATTCGGATCAGTACGACTTCAATTTACAGTATCACCTCTAGGAAATCTAATATTGTGGTAGACGCATTGAGTAGAAAGATACGATGTACATTGGCTTATCTTGTAGCCGATAAGTGGGAGATGTTACGGATGCTATGAGAATTTGGACTAGAGATAGTTGAAGCTGAAGGATGTGTTACCCTTTACTCTTTATGGTTACAACCCTTCTCTTCATGAAAGGGTAGCAACTGCCTAATGAAATGGCAACCAATGTTAGAAATTACTAAAGAAAGTGGATGAGAACCTCAAAGTTTGGAGTGTTGATAGCAACAAAGAACTCAAACATTTGAAGCGTTTATTTGTATCATTGTCTATGAGAGAAGAAGGATTGCGAGAATAGTACTATTCTTTGCTTGTCGTGCACCCAGGAGGGAACAAGATGTACCATGATGTTAGTAGATATTTTTGGTGGCCTAAGATGAAAAAGACTGTAGCAAAGTATGTTGCGAAATAATTAACTTGCTAGCAAGTGAAACTGGAACACCAGCAACTTGGTGGACTTCTGCAATCATTGCAGATACCAACCTGGAAGTGGGGACATATTACCGTGAATTTTGCGATGGGATTACCAAGGATGTGGCAAAAGAATGACGATATATGAGTAATTGTGGATCAAATGACGAAGTCTGTCTACTTTCTACCGATGAAGAGGATGGGTTCAGTGAAGACGCTTTCCTACCTGTACCGATGAGAAATCATCTAACTACATGGAGTTCCTTTGTCAATAATATCCGACCAGGATAGTTGATTTATGTCACAATTTTGAAGCAGCCTACAAAAGGCACTAGGCACAAAGTATGAGCATGGCATTTCATTCGCAGACGGATAAACAATCCAAAAGAACTATTCAGATCTTGGAAGATATGATAAGGTTATGTGCATTAGATTTTGCCAAAAATTGGGAAGATCACATCCTTCTAATGGAATCCACATATAACAATAGTTAGCATTCTAGCCTTGGAATGACACCGTATGAAGCATTATACAAACGAGCATGCAAGCCACCACTGTTCTTGATAGAAGCTATAGATACAACATTGATAGGCCCCGACCTTGTACAAGAGACAACGGAGAAATTAAAGCTTATCAAACAATGATTAGAAATGGCCCAAAGCAGACAAAAGAGATATGCAGATTGAAGATTATGACCTTTGGAATTTGTAGAAGGCGGTCATATATTCCTTAAAGTATCACTGAGAAAAGGTATAAAATAATTTAGAGGGACTGGAAAACTGCCACCTCGATATGTTAAACCTTTTCAGATCCTCACACGTGAAGCGACAATGGCCTACCGGCTGGCCTTACCATCTCAACTTGTGAATATTCACCCTGTGTTTCATGTTTCAATGCTATGGAAGTACATCCCCGACCCGACTCACGTCACTGGCTTCTCTAATTTGACAATGGAATTGGATGTATCATTTGAAGTGTGACCAGTCCACATCTTGGGCCGAGAAGAGAAAATGCTAAGAGGACAAATGATTCCGCTAGTGAAAGTTAAGTGGAACCATGGTAATGTGGAAGAGATGATATGGGAACATGAAGCTGAAATGAAAATGAAGCATCAAGAATTGTTCCAATAACCAAGGTAACCTTACTGTGAGTCATTCAAATTTCGAGGGCAAAAATTTTTAAGGAGTAGAGAGCTGTAACACCTCAAAAGTTTTAAGTGTAATCAAATAGTCGACATATAGAAGAGATTAGTCGTCTGATTTACAAAAATAAAAGTTGGTACTAACACTTCTTGAAGAAACTACACGTATTTATTTACATATACACACATATATATATATATGCACCATAACTGGTGTGTAATACCCAAAACCATCCGGAAAGAGAAAGAAATAAAGAGAGAAATAGAAGAAAGAAAGAAAGAAAGAAAGAAAGAAGAGGGAAGAAGAAGCTCAGGTGAGGGCTTGATCGTAAAAATTGTACTACATGACGTAAGTGTTCTTGTTAAACTCTTGATATCCTTCCGAAACTCTGATTTTATTATGTTTTCGGATTGAGATTAAGTTGATATTCTTTATTTTCTCGATTTTTCTAAAAAGAAAAATGGGTTTGATCCGATCCTGATATCTGTTTTAAGCACTATGACTATGTAAACTTAGTCGAGAAACCCGGAAACCTTTAAACTTACTTTATAACAGATTTAGAATAGCTTTTAGAAGCAAAACCACCGGATTTTGTTAAAAATAGCATAGATCAGTTGACTGATTTAAGTAATCAGTCGACTGATATGATCGGAAAGTGTTAAATGACTAATTTTAGAAATCAATCAACTGATGAGAAAAATCAGTTGATAGATACAGACAAACAACAAATAAACTAAGTTCAACACGTACTATTTCAGTGATAAGTCAACCTCGAGCTGAAGTAAAAAAGGAACTTGACGATGCCTTTCTAACTTGTCATAACTCATTAAGGAAAGTAAGGTAAGGCTGAAGTTTAAAAAAAATACAATAAGGTGACCAGGTACAGATTAGTTACAAGCAGTAGGCCATACGATAATTATTGCATGCAGTTATATGCTTTTGTATGCTAATTATGTATTACATATTTTCCCTGGTTACAGGAAATATATTGAGAAGGAAATATGTGTATCTTATGTGCAATCTAAGAAGATATGATTGACAAGCATATGTAAAAGTTATGATTGAGGAGAATATGTGATGTATTTGTGTGGAATCATAATATTTGTTGGGAAATATAATGCGACTATAATATCTAGAATTTGAAATTGGGGCCTTGATAGGCTTCTGGAAATTTGAAGGCTTTGAAAACTTCTGAGAAATATGAGGATGAAAGTTATGGATTATAGTGCTTCTTCAGAGGGTCCAAGACAGGTCCCCCTCCGTATTTGAGATTTCAGTCGGGTCATACGAGTGGCTCTGGATGTAGAGGGGCACTCTCCTAAATATTTATTCATAAAATCTTGGGGTACATGTTCTTGAGTTTTGTATATTTTCCAATACAATATTACTCTCAGGTTAACTTTTTGTGTACCTATTTGTTTGTGGAAACTTCAAGAATATACTTCATGATGATTTCAGTATTGTAATGGATATTTGGTTGGTTAAGTGTTTTCATGTATTAGTTATCGTTTTGAATACTGCTCGTCAAACTAATCTCATCTGCCTTTTGTTCATCAACTAGCCAATCAAGAACAAGTGGAAGCAGACATGTAGAAGTATAGATGGGGAACTTAGGGATGGCAACCCTCCCTCGGAACCGAAGATATTTGTTTAATTTTGATAAAAGTGTAAATATGGTATGTTTTGTAATTAACCGGGTTAACTTCTTGAATGTTTTGGTATGACAAGGTCCTGTATTTTGAAGATAACTCTATGTTAGTAATAACTAAGCACTACATTAAATATATGTCTTTACGCGTAACATGTGGTCAGCATATATGGGTAGTTTTGGTTTCGGCCACCTGTCAAAATTATAAGATATTTTTTTAAATATCATCTACTTGGGCCATTGGGTCTCAGGGGCGTGACATTAATTCATAATCTTTTCACATAGTTGTCCATCAATGGTTTCAATAAATTAAGAAACAACTTCGTCCCGAGATTTCTTTTCTCATTAACCGGAATAGTGTAAAATAATGACCGTAAGACTGTTGTATTACCTATAAGCGAGTAATTTTTCCTAATTGTATCCTAAACACGCCATCACTTCAACCTGTAAAAAAATATGAAAATATTGATGAAGTAAGGACATATTCACAGATATTCACATCTACAAGTAAAAGTCATGAAAGGACCAAGTAAGTACTTCAATTATCAAATAATTTGCCAAAATGAGATCATGCCTATAAGATGCCGAATCAAGTCCAAATCTAACCAAAGCAAAGCTTATAATAGTACATTAATAACCAAACCAATCAAATTATAGTGAAAGTGTAATCAATAAGATCCCATAAAGAAGATAGGGATGACTGAACCATGACCAGCTTAAACATAAATGGTTGTTGCCCAAATTTTTTTGTGCAAGTGAACAAACACTTACCCAAGTTAAGCTAACAAAAGTTCATTGTATGAAACTTTAAGAACAAAACCAGATTTAAATACTTGAGATTTATTATCAAAATCTACACCATTTTCACTGCAATAGAAGAAGTAGAGGTAAACAAATATAAATTAGGTACCAAAGACATTACCATATAGTTCTAACATACCAACCAAATTAAAACAAACCCAGCAAAATTGCCAAATAGGTTCAAATTGCAAGGTACTTCAGTAATCAAAGCAACCCCTAGTAGCAAAATTGAAAGGCACATACACATATGTATACAAACACTAAAAATTAACATCATACGCATTTGAAAGCATTGTTTAGTTGCAAAAGCCATATTGACATATAATCCTAAACATAAACCAAATTAACTCTCTAAATAGTTGGATGCCCTTTTCTATCAACTACTTCTATGTCGATATTAAGCTTGTGCTTCTATAAGGATAACCCTTTGGTTGGTAAACTCATATTGACCAAATATATTGTCATGTTCCGGTTTCTCTATAACCTGAATCCCAAGGAACACGGATCCCAAAGTACCCGAGGAGTGAGTGTATCATGTCTACATCATAATAAAGTATTAAAAAAAATCTGCATAATCATAACATAATAAATGTCTCCAAATATAACACCATCTCCTCATTGTCTAAAACAATGATCCACATAATTAAATTTGACAACTTGGCTTCGAAGCCCATCAATAAAAGTCTCCAACTGAAATAAAATACGATATCTGCTGAAAGAAAATAAAAG
>MKEJ01075822.1:0-15059 GCA_001753735.1 Embelia ribes
TTGTTAAATACGTTTTAATCCTTCATTGGTTTAAATTAGTAACTAAAGTAGTTATAATTTTACAATCATGAGAAGGATATTTTTTTATTGCAAAATAGAGGAAATATTATAGTTATTCACACTTTTATAATAGAGTTAGATAAATGTCATTTTAGGTTAATACAATTAAACACTTTTTTTTTCTTGCTGTTTTTTAGGTGCCTTTCTCGACCCTATGGTCTTGAGATTGCTTTTTCCTATCTGATTTTATATTTTTCTTGAAAATTATAATCTGTAATTTTTTATTTCTTTTTAATTGTCATTTTAAATTTTGTTCTTCATTCTTTTTTAAGTGTCTATTTAGAAAATAAATGATTCTTTTTTTATTTAGGATTTGTTTGGTTGCAGTTTATCGGTTTTTTTACTTAAAAATTAGATAGTATCTGGCTACTTAGTTTTTGAGCTAAGTTTATTCAATATTTGACATAAATAAGTTATAAGTTTTAATGAAAAGTTTTAGATACAATAAGCAAACTTGCTTAAAAGTTGCAACCAAATCATCTTTTATTAATGAAAAGTTGGACACTTTTCCTATTACTCCCCTCGTTCTTTAATACTGTCATTCTAGGTTATGGCACAAAATTAAGACAATTATTAATTGGTCTTAATTTTAGAAAATTTAAGTAACATTTTACTTTATTATTCTTTACTAAACACTCAAAATACTTCACCATAATCAATTAATACCAGCAAAAATAGGAAAAAGAGTAATTAATATTTCATTTGTTTTCTTAAGTGACAGTTAAAAAGAATGAAAAAAAAAATCTCTAAAGTGATGCTTATTAAGGAACGGATGAAATATTGTATTAATAAATTAAAGTGGATAATTTTGGGTAATTGTTCAATGTCTCCAACCTAAAATAGTACAAAAAGGGCTTGTGACATTGTGTTTTTATTGTAGTTTTGTAGGGCTCTATGTGAGGGTGTAATTGAACAGAGTCGTTTGAGAGTCATTCGAGAGTCACTCGAGGGTAGCTCGTTATGAACTCGGGTTCGGGCTCATCTCATTTATTAAAATAGTTGAACAAGAGCCGAGTTTTAAGTCTCGTTTATCAAAAGAGCCAAGTTTGAGATATATATAGCTAGGCTCGCTAGCTATGGAGTTAGGCTCGTTTATTACATGTGTGTATATATATACATATACTAGTTGTCAGAGCAATAATGTATATATAAGCAATTTAGCCATATAGCCACAAGCATATCCCATTTATTACATATCGACAGAGATACTAGATTCCTTATTATTTTGTCCTCTTTAAAACCTTCTAGCTCAGTATATATAACATGGTATAAGTTTTATTGTTACTAAAAAAAAATGAATTGCGGGTCAATTTAAACTTTCGATACTAAGATAGAACTGGAGCTTGAGATTGATGGTTTAGGTTTGTGGGGAGCCGAGCTTGAGCTCAAACTTGCTAACAAACATGGCTAGCCAAGCTTAAACAATACCAAGCTTGGCTCACCTCGTCTCGTTTACACCCCTAGCTTATTTAATTTTGCTATTCCAATTAAATAAACATCACAAAAGTGTCCTTACAAACCAAATTAGGTTGTGTGAATGTAAATATATATTCCCTCTTTTTTCATAATAAATGCGATTTAAGGTTAATACAATTTAACACTCTTTTTTTCTTATTGTTTTTGAAGTGCCTTTCTTGACACTATGGTCCTGGGATTGCTTTTTCCTATATAATTTTATTTTTTTCTTGAAAATTATGATTTGTACTTTTTTATTTATTTTTAATTGTCATTTTATAATTTTTTTTCATTATTTTTTAAGTATCCATTTAGAAAATAAATGAATTGTTAATTATTTTTTCTCCCTAATTTTATATGTTTGAGTATTTAACAAATGGTACTAAAGTAAAAATATGATTTCATTTATCTACAATCGAGGCCATTGGGCCAATTAATAATTTTATAATTTGTTGTGCTCTATCATAAAGTGACAATTAAAAAGGAATAGAGGGAGTAACATTTGGTAAACATTTAAGCACTTGTTTTTAATAACTTACTTTTACTTTTCTAATAAAATTTTTAGAAGGTTATTTTAAAAGTTGATTCTGCTTCTTCTATCATTAATTATCAAAATAACCTCAATTATGTTTACAACATTCACCATATATATATTCACTTTTGACTTTTTACAATAAAAAGAACCACTTTATTAAACTCCACACTGCTGATTAAAACAACTTTCAGAATTGATTTACTGAACACTAGGATTACACCTGGTTTTATAATCAATTTTTTAAAGCAACTTTAAAAAGCAGATTTTGAAAAGCACTGGTAATACCAAACTAGGCTTAAGAATCAGACCTCAACTGCTTTGAAAAGTAGCCCAAAAGATGCTGTTTTGGTTTAGAGAATGGCAACACCTGCTTCTCATTGAGAGCAGAAAAGGGAAAAACAGAAGTAGCCCATGAAAAGCAATTCCACACTCACCCAATGTGCAATTTTTGTTCTGATGTTTTCATCGAAAAACTTTGTGGGTGATGAATTTATTTGTGCAACAATCAGACCTATTGCCAATGTTGTTATGACTTTTGACGAAAATATGGCATGTGATTTGCACATGTTCACGTATGCTAAAACACATTGGTATGCATGTTAGATGTCCAACCTTCAGCAAAAATTGTTGCGAACTTGAGGACATTATTGTATTGGGTGAATGTGTTGAATTGTACTATTGTCTACTAAAATACATATTAGATATATTTGGAGAAGTAATATGTTTTAGTGAAAATGTTTGGAACTTATAATTCATAAACAGTCTAAGGAGCTAAGGTGTAATTTTGAGATTATGCTTATGGAATGGCCTTATGGGTTGTTTTCTAAAGCTATAGATTTTGGTATCATTTGTGTATTCTGTCCTTAGAAATTTAATGTCAAATTAGGTTTGAGAAACAACATCGTGTACGAAGCCACAGAGAGTCTAATGGAGAAACTTGCAGTGGAAGCTTTCGAGGTCGCAATGGTGTGTGAATTCCTTCTGTATTTCCCTTCTTCTTATATCTTAATTTTGTATAGAGCCGTAGCTTTTTAGTGCTTTGTTGAAATGCATGTTTTTTTATTTTCTATTCTTAGGCCTGTATATGACCATGCTAGGAATTTTATATATAGATATAGAGAAGATATAATGCACGTGTTATTCGTTAAAGACTTGGATTTAACCTGTTCATTTGAAGACGAGTTTGGATGGAATTTGATTTTTGGATCCTTTAGGAACTCAAAAGGTCCATCACAGCTTGGCTCATTGAGACTTGAGAAAGTAAACACAAGCAATTTGCCCAGTATCGTTAAGAGTAAACCTTAAGTGTCACCCTCATCTAAAATGGAGAGACAAAACTAAAACAGAGTCAACGATGATAACATTTAGGTTTAAATGAAGATTATAGAGACAAAAACCAAAACAGATTTATTGGTTACACAAAGTTTGTCTGGTTTCGTTTGTTTATGATGTTTTACAACGCTAATTAACTGGGGAATATGGCTGGGGAAAAAATGTTTAGCGCAATAAAATATTTGAACGGGTTGTTCATGTAGAGAGTGATATTCTTTGAAGGTTATTAATTATTACCATCTTGGAGACTACAAACAAGGATGTCGGAGCAATTTGATCATTGTTTTTCTTAGTAAATCTTTGTTACCATGTTAACAACACAAGTTAGTGTTTCTGGTATGAAATAAATTTTGGGAATAATGATGTGGCACAGGTAAGGACAAGAGCACGTATAGCCGAAGGAGACCCAGGAAAGGTGATTTGCAAGGAAGCAGAAAGGTTGAAACCTGCAGCTGTTGTCATGGGTACCAGAGGCCGAAGCTTATTCCAAAGGTCACTCCTCGGCACTCTCACTCTCTTTGTCACTCTTTCATTTTCATCTCTCACACGCCCGTATGCGGCCATATTTCAGTGTACTGCAGGGAAGTGTGAGTGAATACTGCTTCCACAACTGTAAAACAGCACCAGTAGTTGTAGTTCCTGGAAAAGGTATTTTGGCTGAACCAAAATTAACTCTGTTTTCCTCAGATGATTCCAATATGAATATGATTTACATACCAACAATCGTGTAATGGAAGTGGTTCGGCTCTTGAGTGGAAACAGCTTATGCCTTTTATCGTATTATTTTCTTAGAAAAAGATCAATGCATAAATTGCTCATATAAGTTTGTGCATGATTGTCGGAACGTATATCGCTACTGTTTCTAGTGACTGCTGAATTTTGATTGGATGCTATAATGTTAAACTAGCAGAAGCTGGAGAGGAATCTGTGCTGTAGCGGATCGCCGGACAATGCAGAGGAACACCAACAAAATTTACCAGCCTTGTACGATTGTAAGTGTGTAATGACATACATAGTATGTTATGTTATCAGATATACGAGTTTTGTAGGAGTTGTGAGTTTAGATTTGCTATGTCATTGGATGAATGTATATTGTGTGTTCCTTCCATAATTGGATAAAATATGTGTGTGTGAGTTCATGATTCAGAATCAGCTGGATATACCCTGTGTTTGCTTCAAATCACAAGTTCAGATCCTTGTGCAACCTAGCTCGGGCACTCGGGATGTAATAGAAATTGAAAGAGATTGTTGTATTTTGTTTCCTTTTCTTCTGGTTTCTTTCGATCTGTCTTTCCAGATAGGACTTTAGTGAGAGCACTCCAATCAGAGTTAACAATTTCCAACTCTTAAAAGTTTTAATCAATATCTGTAAAACTCTAAGATAGAGATCTAGATTTGTAGAATGCACAAACTAAATCTTTTTAAGTTAAATAAAGAATAGGATTTTAAGGGGAATCCTATAGCGAACCCCTATTTTTTAGGGAATTAAGTAGTGCGAGGATATGTTCGTTGGATGGTTCCGTCGAATGTTATCCCTAAATTTTAGGGTAGGAACTCATTTAGGGGCACTGATCGAATGGCATAAGAAACACCCAACGCCACCTCAAAAATCACATTGCTGGGCATGATAATATCATTAAAATTCGAAATTTATACATAATTCTTAATGCAAGGGTTTTGGCTTCTTTAGTTGGTTGGGTTTTGCCTGGGATAAAAGTTTTTTCCAAAGGCAGTTCATTTTTTTGGGACAAATGACCTTTGGATTTTGAGCCTTTGGTTTATACTTTAAGAGTTGTTTCAATTTGGTCCCATGAGAAACACTTGCAAGAGGTCTAAATCTCACGTTCTATAACTCACTTTCTAAACTTTCTAAAAAGTTATTTGTATACATCAAAGATATTAATATTCAAGAATAATAAATTTTGAAAAAATATTTTTCTAACTTTTAGTTTTTCAAACTTAAGCCAAAAAGTAATATACTTCAACTTTCTATTCTTAATTTATATTTGTAACTTAATTTTTCCAACTAAATTTTATTTTTTTTTAAATTATAATAAATTATAACTTTAATTTATTTTTATATTCAAAATTAAAAAATTTCACTCGTGTATTATTACTAATTGACTTTTATTCTTAATTTTTCTATCTGGAATAAAACTAGAAAATATATATTTTTTAAAATTATAGTATTTGGTAATTGTGATTTTTTTTATATTCAAAATTCAAAAAAATTTCCTTATTTTTTAGTAATTATCTTATACTCTTATCTATTTATTTCTAATTTAAAATGTCACAAAAATACCTACAAATTTTAGTTATTTTTTGTATTAAAACATAGACTATTTCACTAAACAAATATTATATAAAGTATGATTCTTTACTCAAATAATCTAAGTGGGTGAAACTAAAAACTGAATAATTGGTTAAGAAATATTGCAAAAATCGTTAGCATTTTTAGGTTTAAGATTTTCAATTTTTTTGGGCAACTATTATAGTTTGAAATTTATTTTTCCCGAAGTTGCTGCTAAAAAACGTTTTTACATACAAAAAATTGAGTTATGAAAAATTCTCAAACGCCAACTTTTAAAAACTAAAAACTAAATTGCTAACCAAACAAATTTTGCAATATCTCAAACGCTAAACCTAATTATTTCTTAAAACCAACGAGTTTTTGAAAGCTGAATCTTAAAACCTAGTTTTTGAATATAAAACCTGGTAAGTTTTCTTAGAGAGTAATTTTGAGATTAGGTTTTGAGATTAGCTGAATCTTATATATTTTTTCAATATATAAAGTATGATTCTTAGTTTTTGAAAACTAAATCTTAAAAAACCTGACAACCAAACAAGTTTTCAACTTTTGAAAATAAAAAGCTGAAAACCAGATACTAAATTTCTAAAATCATTTTTTTTTCTTACTGAAAACTTGTGTATTCGGCCTTTCATTCTTTAAGCTGAACTGTTTCCCAAATTAAACTTGAAACACTTTGAGGCCTTAAGCTTCTTAGGCTGAAAAAAAAAATCAATTTTTTTTTTTAATTAAAATCTGCTACCAAAAAGAAAAGAAAAAAGAACAGATTTAGTTAAGAATTTTTGTCCTTCAGAAAAAAGAAGAAAAAAAGAAGAATTGCAAAAAGAAAAAAGAAAAAAGAAACTTATTCTCACTGGTTACTGTTATTTTTTGCAATAGCTGAACAATTAATCAATATTCAAGTTGAGCATTTGATATAAATCATGTAGGGAGATGCCCAACCATTACAGAGTGGTCACAGAGGTTATGGAGAAGAGGAAATAACTATAAAACCGACTGCAAGTCTCCTTTTCTTCCGATAAATGAAAATTGTTTACTTAAAATCAGACAAGGAATAGCGAGACTACTACCAGAGGGCGTGCGGAAAAATAAATAAAAGAGAAGTACAGAAAAATCACAGCTATTTCACCAGGTTAGGAATTGATTTTCCGAGAGTAGGAGAGTGCCATGACAAATTCCTCGCCTGAGCTGCCAACAGAAGTTCGTCTCTTCTTTTTTGGTGATTCTAATTGCGACCACAGATCGACTAAGCTCCGTAATCGCAATGTTGGTATCACCGGTTGACCGTGGCACAATATGTCAACCTGTAGAATATTAAATCGGTCATTTTATTGAATAAACAAAAAAGTTTGCCAATAAGATGATACAGAATTACAGACTAGATACTGCTTTCGGATATTCTTTGACACCATATATCGAATTTGATGCAGTACCTTAACAGTAGAAGAAAAAAAACGGGGAAAGAAAGAGAAACAAGGAGAACGGGGAGAGAAGAAAACACAAAAAATTTTAATTCTATAAAAGACTATCTAACAGTACCATTCAGCCTGCTTTTTAAATAAAAACTCCAACAACTAAAAAGGAAATAATCTCCAAAAAACCAATCAAATCAAAATCAAACCTATCAAATAAAAACTAACCAAAACTACAAAAGATAAAGAAGACAAATAAAATAGAGTTGCCGTAATCAGAATTTATGAAACTTAACCAAAGACAGGATAAAGCGCCAAGAACTAAGAATGTGATCGAAACAACAACAGGGTTAATATAAAACTGTATCCATAGTAGCATAGGGAAGTCATATACAATATTAGCTGATTGAACATGAATATATAACACAGGCAAAAACATGCGACATAACAAATAGACATAAAAAAAGGGCATCAACACGAGAAAAAATAAAAACAGAAAAAGAAATACAAGAGACTGAGTTGATATGAGTTTCACACTATTGAACATCTAGAGAAAGAAAAGGTATAATATTGGTGCTTGATAAACAATATCTAAAGATAACACAATTTATAGATTTACCTCAGCTTCACTAGTAAGATCAAGTTTCTTGACAAGATACTTTTGGATGAATGAGACAGGCAGATTACCATCCCTGCCAAATTGGAAAAGAACACAAAGTTATACATTATAGATACAAATGGGCCTTAAACATACCGTATGCAAACACATTTACTGCTGACTTGAAAAAAAAAAAAAAATTGTACCATTAAAAACCATGCTTGAACTATAATACTATTGTCCCAAGTTATGTTTAGTCTAAGAAAAAAAGAAGGGATGGAGTCATGTAAGAGGACATGACTATTATTATGTACAGAGGACGTAATAACGGAACAGCAAATTAACTTGATTGGTGACATTGGCTTCAAAATGTGATACCCTTTGGAGTCAAGTAAGTTATCCAAATTTTCAAGTATACAACTCTATATCATAAAAAAAACCTTGTATGGGACAATAATCTAAATTGACTCAAAACATAGGAAACTGTTCATATTTACCAAGTGAGATCATTATATTATGAGAACTCTAGTACAGGTATAAGCATAAAGAGCTTAAATAAGTAACCAATAGCTAATGAGCCATATACCGCATAACAAACAAGATTAACATTAAAATCGAACTCCCATTTGTTATGTAATTGCATCTACATTAGTGCCTGCTAGCATTTCAGATCATATAGATAGAGGAATTCACTTAAGAGGATGAAATTTTATAAAAGTTCACCTTCACCTTCACCTTCTACCTCACATCAAAAAAGTTTAACATCAATTGAGGTCTTACACATATCTCTCAACATGGATAATATGGCATAACAATCATTTTGCAATGAAGTACAATATTATGTCAATCAATTATTCCCCCGGAACACTTTTCCAATATATAAGGATCCTCTCGAAACTTATTTCGCATCCCTTTTCCTATTGCTCCAACTTTTTTTTAATCTTTCCACCAAAAAAGAGGTGAAGAATATCTCACGGATTGCTTTTTAAGAAATTACCCCAGAATTCAAACCTAGTCTCTAAGAAAACAAAAAAAAAAGAAAAAGAAAAGAAAAAGGAAAGACATATGTTTACCCAAAGGATATATCAAATGGGAAACCAGTTTATAAGACCAGAAGACTTACAATATCCTCAAGTAACACACAGATCTCCATGCCAAGGGAACTTCTCCTTTCCTGAAATAATTTACTATAGATTACTGTCTAAACTAAAATGGAAATCACTGCTAGCAATGAACCAGTTACAAAATTCATGCATTATTAAATAAAAGTTTTGTCTTACTGATCTTCAGAGGCGACCAACGAGAACCAGATAGGGCAAGCTCTTCTGTTTAGTTTAGCTCCAACTGAATCAACTATTGCTTGAGGTGAATAATTTTTCCAACCTTTTGCACGTCTTCTTTTTCGTTTCACCAGTCCGGGCATTACTGATGTTTCATTTTTCTCTACTTGAACTTTTTCATCAAGGGGTTTCTCCTTACCCTTGAATTTAGAAACATTTACTTCCGATTCAAGGGCACTTGTGGTCGGTTCGGATTTCACAAGATTCAAATTTTGAGGAATAAGAGTTGGAGCCTTGGTTCTATTTGCAGCTTCAACAAGAAAATTCAGTGGTTTCCACAAATCAACCATTGGTTTCTGTGTTTCCTTATGATTATTTTCATCCTTTTTCTGTAGTTGCTGATCTAAAGGCTTCGGTGAGGGAGACGTCTACAAGATCAGTCATTAGACATAAGAGTAAGATGCAAGAAGAAATGAATCCAGTATTCTCTAAAGCATTGCTTGTAGCAACAAAAGGAGTCTTGTCTAAATATCATATAACAAAAATTAAGGCCCTTTTATGTCACCCGTTGTCTTCGTTTTTCTTGAACAGTCTTCAAAATTTTGAGAACTCAAAATAGAAGTGAATTAATGAAAATCAATTCAAGTCACTATTCAAAAATTCTTAAAGCACTGAGAAAATGGAACAAGTATGAATTAAGTCATGGCTATGAAAACTGGTTTTCTTTCTGCAATCTCCAAGAAAGCATAAAAGAAGCGCATTTGCAGCATGGTTCCAAGTTCCAACAACAGTTTTGGACGATTACCCAGAAAATGCAGTTTTATAAATGGAGAAATATTTGTCCTGTTGGTTCCAAAAACTAAGGAAAAGGAAACTATGGAAAACAATGTTATTTTTAAAATTTTCATTCTTTCCAGCTCCTGAAACCAAATAAAACAAATAAGAGATCCAACACTGAATTTTTTTCATGACATGACCACACCGACGTGCAACAACCGCCACTGCAAATATCCATAACAATAGCCTCCCAGGTAAGGATTTCTCTGATAGTCTGAGACCAAACATTTCTTCATTTTTTACTTTTTTCTTTTTTTCATTGAAAATGACAAATAAGAAAAACATGAAAAATGAAGATTGAGAACAAAATATAACAACAATATTATGATATCTGGCTTAAGAAACCAACTCCCGGCTCCGTTTACCTGCTTTTTATCTTGAATGTCCTTGTTAAGAGTCTCATCAGAACTTGAGTTCTCAGGGCAATCCTCTAAGGGAACAACTTCTTTCTTAATAAGTTTTGCAAAACTGGTTGCTCGGGCAGGAGCATTCTTTCTAGCTCCAAATTTTGATCTCTTTCCAGTTACTCCAGCTTGCACTGAGACTTTGGGAGCGCTAACAACCAAAGAAGATAAAGATCTTTCCTTCCTTTTCACTGGAGGTGAGATCGATGGTACAGCCTCAGGCGATTTTATCATCTTTCTTTTCAAGGGGAAGATCTTGGCTCTTATATCTTGCAAATTGTGGTCCGGTCTGCAGATTTATTCATTGAAACAACCATCACACAAGCACACACATCTATGTATACAACAACATGAAATTAAATAAAAAATGAAATTGCCCAACTTGTAGTGCCAGACGTACTAGTCGCTAGTAAGTGAATCAAAGAATACCCAATAGATCCTTGAAGCATCAGCTCGACATTACCACATAAAAGTTCAATTTACCTAGATTCAAACCAAATAATTTAAACCCAAAAAACATGATGTGTAATTATGTATCTAGTGAGTTATCGATGCAATTCAAAAAGGTTAAATCATTGATGATTCCATCATCAGTGTTTGAGTTGAACCAAGTTATTGCAATTGCTCAGGTTACCCTTTTTAGCTTTTAGTGTCCATTTCTGAGTTTAACATCTCTTACTAACAGGACCCATAGAATTTCGGTATACCTGTTCTGTCCAAAATGAGATTGGGCTGGGATTACGAACTTCTGACTAATTAGTTATTGGCAGTTAAAATTATAACATGGGTACCTTAAGAAATTCTTATTATGGGTTTGATGTAAAGGGTAGTATTTCTCATTGCACGGGAGAGAGATGAAATGATCCATATAACGAATCTAAAAGCAGATCTATCGGCGTGAAAAGAACTAGGAGGCAAATTCAATTAGCAGTAAATGATTGGAGAAATATACCAGAAGTGTTCCCTAAGAATAAAAGTACAATTACATAACTGATCCACACTGATCAGCCTGCTTAACGGTGGCAATGAGCAGATTACCAAAATACCTCGGAACAAACCAATATGTAACCATTGCAATAGTTTCCTTATTTCGTTTCTTTGGTATCAGAAAAAGTATCCTAATAAGGGACTGAGAGTACGAGACAAAAGAGTGTTTAACGTTTATTTTCAGTGGTCCAAAATTCAGATTTCAAGTTGCATCTTAGTTTCTCAATATGCTTATAATTTCAAAGAATGCCCAATTGAACTTCAAGTATATACCTTCAACAGATCCTACTTCCAGTGAAAATTAAAATGTAAAAAGAAATCACGTTATATGTGCATTTTTCCTCAAAACACAAGCTAGTAAACATATAATCCGGAAATAAAGTGAATAAACCGGTAGAAAATTCCCAATGGCTAAACTTTGCTCTTCCAACAAATAGGATTATGTCACCAGCAAAAGATTCTAAATAACTTCACCCGGTTATAAGCCGTTTACGTAAAATGTGCCCACAATGTGAATAAATGCTATATAACATCAATCCTAAGCGACGAGGCATAAATATTCATATGGACCAATTGGAACGTCCCAGAAAAATTTCGGGTAAATTTTTCTCTTTATAAATAATATTATTACATGAGTCATAATATTATTATTTATTCCTTATCATGGCATTCGTTATCGGATATTCGTATGTGATGTCGGGAGTACATGCCGGAGTTTATCGGAAGATGCGTTATAAAGTGTACGAGGAGATTTACACATTCAAACGCTATTCCGAAAGTTGTTAAACACTCCAATTAGCATCTATGAAGGATTACGAGTGTTTTTGGAAGTTTTCGACAAATTCCAATTGATTTGATCGATCCAACTGATCGATCTAAAAGCCATAATTGATGGATCCAAGTGCGAATCGATCGATCCAACTGCTCGTGGACTGAACTAAAAGTATTGACTCAAACACTTCTTCTTCATTATCTAAAATACAAAACCGGACAAGGGAGAGAAAGAAGAGAGAGGGGGACCCAGTATCACCTAGCTCGGGACCTCGGATGCAGAAAATAACTTGATATTTGGAGTCTACGTCATATGAGGGTCGTTTTGACGCAAGTATTTTCTTCTTGTGTCAAATGGAAGACGATGATCTTCGAATGGCGACGACACCATTATACCTTCAAGGAGAGGCAGGAATGTAGTGGCATAGTCAGAATGAGGTTTCCGGCCAAGCTAATGTTACTTGGTCCGCTTTTCGAGATAGATTCTTGAATACATTCTTTCCTGAACTACTCTATTATAGGAAATGCGTAAATTTCGAGAAATTGGTTCAAGTGAATATGACAATACAAAAGTACCAATTGAAATTTACTAGTCTTTCTCGGTACGCACCGGAGATGGTATCTGCGAGAAGGCTTCGTGTTCGACAATTCGGGCGTGGCCTACGACATTCTATTCAGATTTTTGTTGTCGCTGGTCTTCATGAGACTTTCCAGTAATGCGTTGAGTCGGCGAGAAGAGTCGAGACTAGCATAGTGAATAGACAACGTATTGACACTTCGGATCCTTATCGACCTTCTGGTCAAACTTAAAGTTCTCGAGTGTTTCTTACCTTAGAGCTGGGATCGGGGAGTCATGGTGGCGATAGAGGCTCAGGTACCAGTGGCAGTAATGATAGAAAGAGGCTACGGGATGTTCCTTTTTCTTCTTCTCGAGAGCAGCCTGAAACTCTCCAAGTTTTTCCTTTAGGTGCCAGAGTTCAAGATAGTGCCTGTTACAACTATGGCCAGATGGGTCATTTGATTCGAGATTGCCCACTTCCTATCTCGTGTCATTTATGTGGAGTTGAAGGGCACATCCAGGGTTCGTGTCTTATGGCTGTATGTCGTCGATGTGGTCATAGTAGTCACATGCATCTGCTGTATCCAGAGGGATTTCCTACTCCTGGTGGCTTTCGAGATGAGCCCTATGATGACTGAGTTATACCATTATCCTTCTATTTGGCTATACCTTTTATTCGTGGGTGTGTTAGAGTATTTATCATGCATCACGATATATGCATTGGTAGATTATTTTTGTGGCATATATATATATATATAGTGTATCATGTTTCTATCGTGGAGTTCGAGATTTGAGGAGTTTGAAAATGTGGTTGGAGATATTTTTCGGTGTTGTCTACGTTGTACGATGTATCGTAGACTTTATATTTCATTATATGCATTATGGCGGAGCTATTCTATTTATCTTATCTTTGACTGACGAGTCAAAGATACAATGCCATCATTGTTTTGTTTGGAGTATCGTTTCGATTGACTCATTACCAGGGATTGCTACTCTGTCTAATCAACAGAGGGATGCGAAATCCTTGTCTTATATCACCTGTGGCGAGTTGGTCGGGAGATAATTCTAAAACCCCATTGAGTGTTACGCAACATTCATGAATTTAAGGAATTGTATCTTCTAACCGAATCTTGACCAAATTATCGTGCATCATCGTTTCGTGGATTTGTTGATTTTGGAGTCATGTTGTTTCGACCTTCGGAGATTCGATGATTTCGATGTTGGTTCTTATCATACCATTGTATTAGTATTCCGTCGTAATGGTTTCTAATTTCGAAGACAAAATTTTCTAATAAGGGAAGGATGTAGCGTCCTAAAAAATTTCGGGTAAATTTTTCGCTTTATAAATAACATTATTACATGAGTCGCAATATTATTATTTATTCCTTATGACGGTGTTAGTTATCGGAGATTCGTATGCAATGTCGGGAGTACATGCCGGAGTATGTCGTAAGATGCGTTATGAAATGTACGAGGAGATTTACACATTCAAACGCCATTCCGAAAGTTGTTAAACACTCCTATTAGCATCTATGAAGTGTACGGAAATCCAACTGCAGTTAAATCGATCTAAAAGCCATAACCGATCGATCCAACTGCTCGCGGGCTAAACTAAAAGTGTTGACTCAAACACTTCTTCATTATCTAAAATACAAAACCGGACGAGGGGGAGAAAAGAGAGAGAGAGGGGTCCGGTATCACCTAGCTTAGGACCTCGGATGCGGAAAATAACATGATATTCGGAGTTTACGTCATATGAAGGTCGTTTTGACGTAAGTATATTTTCTTCTCATTTTCTCATTGATTTTTTCTCGAATGTGTACCGAGTTGTAACGTCAAAACAAAGTTGAAAAATGACTTCTTTACATCTCGTAGATCATTTCTATATCTAGGTTCTATATGATCCGAGACCCGTAAATAGCTCGTTTTGGGAGTCGAGTTTCGGAGGCTTCGGGGGCGATTTCATCTAGTTTCATTTGTCGTTTGGCCTCGAGGTATGCACCTTTTCTACTCGTCATTACATTCTCTACGTATTGGTATAAATTATATTATCTCATTTTCTCGGGAACAATACCTCAATTTCCGTGCCAATAGCATTTGACGGAATAAAATTGGGAAATGTTTTCCTAATGCTGTGTAGACCGTTTTCGTGTATAGGATCACGGTCATTCGAGTGGCGTAGCTCAGAAATTTCGTATGCGCGAGAAATAGCGTTCGGGTACCAATAGGCAAGACGCATTGAGAATTTGCAGAAGAGGAGTTTATACGCTTTCAGGAGGCCTACGAGGTATGAGCAAATTCAGGGCCTCAATACATTTCGGAATCTCTGTTAGTATATTTACATGTTTGCCAGGCTATAGGTTTAGTGTATGCAGTATCATTTTCATGTAAAAAAAAGACTTCGAGAATGAGTAGAATACATATACACTGAAATTCATAGAACATATATGCCGTTAGCATAATTAATTATGCATATATATATATATATATATATATATATATATATATATATTCTAATATT
>MKEJ01075823.1:0-11105 GCA_001753735.1 Embelia ribes
CATGTGTAAATAAATAATTTTTCATATCTATAGAAATTTGTGAGTAATTATTGATTATATTTTTAAGAATAAAATGGTGATTCTTGCAAGGTTAAACATATTTATGATATTTTCTGGAAAAATAATATTTATGGAAAATTAATATTTCTGAGTTTAATGTATTTTTATACATTTTCATGAATTTTAGAGTATTTATTATAATTTTTATATGTGTGATGCTATTTTTACTAAAAAGTATAAAGTTGTTAGGGGGTGAGGGAGGGAATATTTTTCTAAAATAAGGCTTTGATTTTTTGGACTAATTGGGTGAAATATTTTATTTTGAAAATAGTTTGAGTAATTATGGAATTTGTAAAAATCAATAAATTTTAATATTGATATTTGAAGAATTTATGCTTTATATATATATATATTAAGCGCTAGAGTAGACAGGCAGTAGGTGCATTGAATATCGAGTGAACTTCACATCGAGGTACGAGTCAAACACTTTTATCTTATAAATATTTTTACATCTTATACCTTATATTTTAGTTGATTTTGGGTGGCTAGGGGTAGAGATAGCAATTTAGTGATAGATAATATTTTTCCTTAGAACCATATGATACATGGTCGTATAGGTGCTTTGTATAATATGTGTTTTGTAGGGAATTGTATAATCGTGTTTTGCTGGGCGGTGTGTATATGGTGTTCATCGACTCCCTGAAATGAAACTTCGAGACGGTGTTCCTCAATGTTAAATGACCTCGAGATAGTCCAGGAGTTTATCCAGTAAAGAGTTTTTAGGTACGTTTGTGATATGGCTTATAACAGTAACATTAGTAGAGGCCCGTGCCCTCACAAGACAAATATGATATTGAGATGGAGATATAGGCTTGTATCCTTTATGTATTTGATTTTGATCACTTGTACGCTTATTTTGTCAGTAGCCATACTAATGGATAAACCGTACATTTCTCCCTCGGTTGTAGTCAATATAGTTAGAGTATATTCCTATTATTATGTATGGTGTTTTTTTATATCGTTTGATCATATGTGTGAGTGGGGGTTACTATTTCAGCTACTATATTGCGCATAATTTTGTATTAGCATTTATAGTATATCAGTGTTTGACTCGTCTGTTTTGTCAGTGCATGTGACGGAGAGCCTAGCGGGAGTTAGAGGAAACCCGGTGACGATATCCATTTTCTGCGTTGCTTTCGACTTTTATCAAGCATTTGGAGTATTGTCGTATGAGTCATCTGTTGCTTTTGAGACAGTTGTACATACAGTGTATTTTAGTTGTATTGTATGTAGTTAAATTATGTTCTACTTCAGACAATGTTTTTGTGGAGTATGTATGTAGTTGTATCTATTATGCAGGCTAATTAGTTATCTAAAATAAATTGAATGTGATATAAACACGTGGATGCTGCCCAAAATTTTTTTAAGCATGCATATATTTTGGGCATTCGTTGATATACAATTATCGCTTTTGTAATTTTAATGTACTATCATTTATATTGGTGGGGTGTGTTAGTAGAGTATAACACCGTTGGATCAGTTCAAGAATACGCATTGAGTTTCAAAAATAAAAAAATAATAATAATAAAATTTACAATTAAATTAAAATGTGTTTAAATTGCGTATTTTATTAAAGTTGATTTAAGGGTGTTAAAAGAGGCTGGTAATGATAAATATTTTAGAACAAGCAGGGCTTGGTAATAAGTTTTAAAAAGGAGGCTCATTTTGGAAAAAATACGCAACTAAAAACATTATAAGCCAGAAGTTATTGGAAGGGTAACTCCAGTATCCGTCCAAAAGGGCGATACAGCATATCAAAGCATGTATGTAGCAAGTGTTCATAACGTATTATTTCCTTATCGGAAAGTCGAATTTGGTGTCCCTCCCCTATAGCACTTCCGTAACGTTCGAGGTAATAAAACAGTTGCAAAATTGTATAGAAGCAGTGGTACATTGTTTCCTAATCTTGGAAAGTACAGACGCAAAATGAAAATAATTTGTTAAAAAACTCAGTTTTTGTTAAATGGTTATGCTCGTCAGGATATCAAGAATGATTGTTGTTTAGGCAAAAATTGCAAAATATTTTGTGAATAGAGTTCACCAACACTAAAGCCGTTTGGTAGATTTCTCAACGTATCAAAAACTCATTTTTTTATAAGCTGATTGGTTTTCTACATGCCATTGACATTACTTGGTAGGGTCGAATGCATGTTTTTTTTTCATTTTCAAAAGTTGCTTTTTAACCAAAGAAAAAAAAAATAATTCAAAAGGTAATCGCTTTCCGAGTACCAAATTCAAGTCTGCAGATCAACAAAGAAAATTTCAAGATACACAAGTCTGTTTGAAAAATGAAGAGATATTTACTTAAAAAAGAAATATTTTTTGAACTATCTGCACATTTATAAACAAAACTTTAGTAGAAGTACAACTCAAGAATTACATATTGAAGTTTTGCTGACAAAACCAAAATGGAGCATTCACTTTCTCCATTAGAAATATTCGGGGAGAGGCCTAGCCTCTAGAAAGGACTTGAACAGAACGAGCGATCTCTCGGGTTGCGAAAACGGAACTTCATGAGAAGCACCTCTAACCGTGGCAAACGACAGCAGACCACCATAAACTTCAGTCCACCCTCCAACCTAAACACACAACAATGTCAATCCACTGAAAAAGTACATAGTTGATTAAAGCATTGCCAGGGGTAAAAATGACTAACATGAGAATTTCTGGGTGAAATTGATAAAAAAAAAATTGAAACTTTGGAAGCTACTACCTGTTGCCCTCCAAACCAAGCTCTATAAGGCACACTTGTGTTCAATCCCAACTGGTTCGCCAGCTCACGAACTGATCTGCGGCTCCCTGTCAACGGAATAACAGAATCTTGATCACCACTGCAATATAAAAAGAAAAAATGGTTAGTTGCAACATTTGGAAATCACCTCTATGAAAACATGAGCAAATTGTTTATATAGACTCTCTTCAGACCCCGCAATGCGAAAATTTTGTGTATTGAGATGTTATATATATATACATATAGTTAGTTAGTTGAAACATGTCTTAAAAGAGATCATCATTTAATTCTGAATAAGAATTATCCTGACTTACCTATAAACAAGTACACGAACTCCAGCCCTGATGAGCGATCCTACTAACGAGATCGTTGGTATCTCCACATCAAGCATCTCATAATCCAGAATGCTACAGTTAAAATGGGAAAGCAATAAACAATAACATAATTTTATTAGTTTTGATATTATTATATGGCTGTTGGAAAAGAGGATAAATATACTTACTCACTGCAAACCACCCATTTCCGAACACCAACAAGCCGAGCATGTAATGCCTTCCGCACGTCTTGCCTATTCAAATAATTGACAGTTTTATCATCTATACATACATCTACCCGTTCACCCACTTGCTGCACGAAATTTTGTAAATTTTAAAGGTTACCATTCGACAAGAGATCTACAAAAATTATAAGCGTTTGCCAAAGAAAACCAATACTCTAGGGAGATTGGAAACATACTTGAGGATTAATAATCTTGGACTGTGATAGCACGGACGAGATACAAACGTCGAGGGTGACATCATAATTATCAACAAATCTACTAGTTTCTCTGCTCACTTGGCTCATAACTTTGGAACAAACCGGAGAAATCGAGTCCCTGTAGTACTCACTCACATATCGCGAGTAATTACAAGCAGAAGTGAATAATCTGTATGTTGTGTCGGATATTAGCCCGTGAGACCAAAAGAACTCGGCTCTTGAATTGAAATCAGTCACATATTCTAGAACCGGATTACCAAGCTGTGATAGGAAGTGAAAAAGGAACAATAATTGAACAACTGGATTATCAAGCATCGGATAGAATTGGAAATTGGAAAGTAGTAATTTGTTTGTATCGAGTCATATACATATAATAATATTTGAAATATTTCGTGAAACCGAGGGCGTGTTTGGTTGAAGCTTATAAGCTTCAGCTTTTCAATTTTTTTGTTTTGATTTTGATGATCAGTTTTTCAATTTTTTTAGTTGAAAGTTGAATACTCAACTTTTAAAAGCCAAGTTTATTTGCTATTTTGACTAAAATAAGTTGGATACATTCAGGTTTTTTTTTTTAAGGCATAAATAAGCTAGCTTATTTGCTTAAAAGCAAACCAAACAAGTCTTGAAAGTTGAACTTGGAAAGGATAATATACTTACAGCAACTCCTTTCAAGTTGAAAAACTCGTCTTTTTCGTTAAATTCGATTATCAGCTTTGCGAGTTGAGGGATATAGTGACCTGCCATAAACAAAATCAAGAGTTCATCATATATATATATATATATATATGTATGTATGTAAGTATAGTTTTGAAGTAGATGTAATAAGATCCTATGATGTGTGCCAACAAAAGAATATACCTGCATAGCTTTCTCCTGTTATGAAAAGTTCCCTTTTCTTGTATTGAGGAAACTTGAGGAACCATCTTTGCAAAAAGACAAGGTTATCCCTGGCTTTGGAGATTCAAACATCATAGAAAGGAACTTTAGGATTAGACAGCATTAGACATGAAAAAAAGTGCATGTTCGACGCCTTTGAGTCATTAAGAAGAAAAAATAGACTATTTTTCTCGAAAACTTTTGAGAACTTTAAATTGTTTAGCTTTTTAGGCCAAAGCAGCAAAATCTTAACTCAAAAATTGAACATCAAAATGCAGTCCAATCATTCATATTAGCTTTTTCAGTCAAAGTAGCAAAATCTCAACTCAAAAATTGAACATTCAAATGCAGTCGAACCATTTAAATTAGCTTTTTAGGCCAAAGCAACAAAATCTCCACTCAAAAATTGAAAACCCAAATGCAGTCCAACTATTAATAGAGAAAGCAAAAAATTGAGCTTAAAAGAAGCAACAAAAATAAAAACTTGGAACATGGTTTCAAAGTCACAGCTAAACTAGTAATAAAAAACAATTAAATTTGGGAGTTAAAAAGAGGTTAAAAATTAACTGAAATGGGTCAGATATTGGGCATATACCAGTTACATCATCATTAACAGCTACATAAGAAGAGGCATTAGTTGAATAAGAGAAACCCACTCCAACTGGTGTCTCCAGGTACAACATATTTGCTTCTGCAATTTCATAAAAACAGCAATTATATAACCTTTTTTGTTCTAATTTTCTTTTATGTAATTCTCATCTCTCTATTTTTCATCAAATATAAAAATTAGATACATACCTGTGTTCCAGCTATAATCATTTCTAGTTAGAGTCTGGCCATTGGGCCTAAAAGGCCCATTTTCTGAGAATGCCCCAACTCCCAAAGAAGAACACCCAGGCCCTATTAATAATTTGCAAATCAGAACAATTTTTGTAGTACTGAGAAAGGAAAAGCAGAAGACTTGTTACCAAATTGATCAAAATATCCTAAAAACTGATCCAGTATTAGGAACTAGGATGTGTTTTGTTTTCTTCCATCTTCAAATTATTTTTTGTACACTAAAACAACCAGAAACATAACCAAAAGCATTTTTTGTTTTCTTTTCAATCCGAAAATCATTGCAAAGTGACACGAAGTCTAGAAAACGGAAATGGGTATTTTTCCAAAATCCTTAAAACGGAAAGTAATTTGCAAACCTCATTTTTATTTTAACAACCCAGAATTGCCTTCCTTTTCTTTTTTTTTTCTTTTTGTTTTTTTGCCGTAGCTAAACTAACGAAAATGGAAAGAAATGAAAGAAAACAGAAAAGGGTAAATTCCAGAATCCAAATAAGTAAATTTCGCACCTCACTTTTATTTAAGAACCCCAGAAACACTCAACAAAATAGTTCCTTTTTCTTTTTTGCAGTAACAAAAGCAATGGAAACGGAAACAAATTTAAGAAAAAAGAAAAGGGTAGTTTCCAAAATCTAAACAATGAAAAGGGTATTCCACGATAAAGAAAGGGTACCTCTCACATCTTTTTTTTTTATTTTTGGTTTTAAAACAACCCATAAATACTATAAAAAATAAAAACCTCTCTGTCCGTATTTTGCGGTAGAAATTAATAATAATAATAATAAAAGATGAAAAGGTGTTTTCCAAAAAAATAAAAATAAAAATGAAAAGGGTAATTCTCAAACCTCCATTTAGCCAAAGAACCAGAGGCTTAGAAGCAGGGTTAATCTCAGCTTCAGCAAAGTAGTAGAATAGAGATTTGTGGCTCTTATCATCAACAGATACATAGCCTGAGAATTGTTGAAACCCCACAATGGGCTGACCTGGCAATCTCGTAATTCTGTCCATTTCAGACGGTGATGACCCGGCCATCATCAACAGCCCAAGGAGTAGAAGCAGGAGCAGTGCCATTGTTGTCGGTTTCTGTTTTTGAAAACACTTAGTGTGGAAGATGGAAATTATAAAGTCAAGTGGCGAGTGTGGTTTGGGTGGGGCAGAGGAGTGATTGCATATGCATATGCTTCAATATATATATATATATTGGCGTACACATGTCCATTTTGATGTGACCAATTTGCTATTGTTTTGTGCCAGCTCGTTTGTTCGGTAAGCTCGTTCTAACTCGGACTCGTTAAACGCTTGGGTTGGTAAATTGCTCGATGCTCACTCTATATATTTGTTAAAATTGACTGAGACTTGATTAAGCATGTTTTGTTAAAATTGACTGAGACTTGATTAAGCATGTTTTGCTGAATAAGCCAAATCTAAAATTGTAAAGTTCGGCTTGACTCATTTTAATAGCTATAACCCATTGAAGTGGATTACTGAATATTAATATGAATCTATCATAAATTTATTATTTAATAACAACTTATTAGCATATATATCAAATGTTCAGCTTAAATTATATATATGTATTTAAGTATATATATATATATATATATAGTTACTTTTCTAATTTTAAATTATATATTTATTTGTTTCAAAATCAATCGAGCGAGCTTGGGTATTTAATGAACTGAGCAGAAATTATTAATATTTAGATCGCTTATTTAACAAATCATAATTATCGTTCGTGAACCAGTTGCAATGGAAATTTTAAGAATATATCAACCCAAATTTATTAACGGAGAGTTAGATTTATTGGGCATACTTGACGATACAGATTGATGGCATGTTTTGTTTTTTGTCATCATTACAAGGATAGCTTTTTTTTGTTGCAGGCCTGAATGGACAGGCAGTAACCATGTGTAATTTATAATTTTTTTTTTATTTTTTTTCAGGTAAAAGAAATAAATTTTCAACTATTTAAGTTTAAGTTTGACAAAAAAACTCTTCTATTTTAGAAGGTTTGAATGGTAAATTTAAGTTCATAAAAAAGTAATTAAACATAAATTTACTCTTTTTCTTTGTCATTTAAGAAAAGTTTGGCTGTATATAAATTATACAATGTACAAACATTCATTTGATTAGATCCTATTTTTTAAACAAAATGAATATAAATAAATTAACTGTATAAGTGTTTGTATAATTTTGATACATATAATTGTTGTATATATTATTTTCACACTTGTATGTAGTTTAGTTTTTTTTTTAAAAATGAAACAAGCATATATTACGAGAAGTAGAGATTAGGACTTGCTTGGTTAGCTTTTCATTTAAGTTTTTTAATTCAAAAGCTAAAAACTTATTTGTTGTGAGCTTTTCATATTCAGTTTTCGAAAACTTTTTCTTTCGAGAGTAATTTTGAGAAATTTATTTTTCTATTTTTTCAGTTTCCAAAATTTAATTACAAACTAAACATGGACCTAATTTTCAATAATTGATAGACATTAACTCACTCATCTTTGTATCTACTTTCACCAAACCTTTTCTAACTCAATGTTTTTTTTTAACTTAAAAGATTTTTTATTTTTATTAATTTATCACTGTAAATATTATAACGAGTGACAAGTTTATTATTAATTACTAATAATATATTTTTATTTTTTTTATATTGAGATGTAATAAAGACCTTAAAATTTTGCTTATTTTATTTGTATAGAATGCTTATATTAAAATATTAAATATCACATAAATCAAAGAGTGTGTGTGCATTTTCCTTCCATGTATGGATTTCTCCATTCGGATGTAAATAGAATGGGTACAATTTTTAAAAAATTTTGTGGCGTTTTAACTTAATATTTCCAATATTTTAAATTTTTTCAAATTAAAAATTATTTTTGTTTATTAGACAATAGTTTGATTTATTCAAAAACACATGTTGCCCAAAATTGATAGTATTTGGGGTTTTTAATTTCATTGGCTAATTATATTTTAGTTTTTATAACTTTTAAATTATTTTATAGAAATTGATATCAAACAAGTTTTTGTACATAGAAAACTCAACTATTAAAAAAAATAATAGCCAATTTAAAAAATTGAAAAGCTAATGGGATAATTCACCACCCTAACAAAATATTCCTGAGAAACTTACCCGTGTATTGAAAGTGAAAAAACAGAGTTGAGGATCATTGTTCTTTCCAAATATTCTGATTTTGTTCCAAGGTAGTATTAAAGTTTAGTTGCTTTTGAATATTTTTGTTTTCCCAATACAATAAACATAAAGTGAAAAACCAAGTTATACCTTCTGTATATATTGAACAAGGCAAAGGGCATGTTCCTTGCAAAGTTGCTTTACAGTAATACTTTATATTGTTACACAAAAATCCTGAAAATGACCACTCAATTATATTTCCAATAAGTCCAACTACCGATAATATTTTCATTTCTAGAATTTTAATATATCTTCGAACTTTTTTGTGATGAAATTTGGTATTCTCATCGTTTTTTTTGGATAATCTTCTATCCATGCTTTAGGATAGTGGACACATTTTGAAGAAAATTTCAATATGCTTTACAGGAGTTTACGTTTTACTTAAACAAGTTAAAAGTAATTGCGTTTCAGATAATGCTAGACATTTTATGTAGTCACTGTCGCCAACGGGTGCTTTAATGGTAAATGTAACAGCCCACTAATGACCTTCCGGTTGTCCTATCGCTACCATACGACCGTCGCTTTACCCTTATCATTCTCGTGGTGAATAAATAAGAATATGAACCGAAAACTTCTAAAAAGAAAAAATAAACTATGCTACTTTTTTTATAAAAAAAAAATTGAATATAAGAGCCGTGTGCAACACTCTTTTGGACCTAATGGAATTTCCCTTTCACAGAAAATCAAGATTGACTAAACTTATATAAATCCTTGCTCCATGACTTTTTTTCACGAAAAAGTTAAGAAGTGATGAATTTCTTCACATAAGGGGCCAAAAGTCTCAAATTCAGACTTTTATATCATGAGATACAGAATCCAAAAGATAATTTTATCGTGTATCACAACATTTTATCTCAAATCTTGTGCTATATAGTTTACCCATCGTCTTTTCATTGTACTTACCTGTGACTAATAATATTCATTCTCTTTGACCTATATGTAAAGAGGTAACCTTATTATAATTCTACAACCACCACCATCATCACTAGCAACTCTTGTTATTTCACTTTTTCCACAAATTTACAATACAGCTATTATTATTTTTTATTATTTTTAGCTTCTTAAAAAATGGTCCTCAACCCACATTCTGTGATCAACAGAAGGAATCTTTTGAAAAGTTGGAGAAACTTTTTCATTACCTGTCTCCCACTCCTAATCCTATAACTGCCAAAGAAATACATACATACATACATACACAAACACATATTCATCATTCCTTTGGCAGAGCAGGCCCATTACACTGCAGCTTATGAATCTCCAATTCTCATGGTTATCCACAGTGGTCTCGTTTAATTTCATGTTGTAAGGATAAAAATATATTTTTTTATTTGATTGATGTATAAAATATTTATAAATATAATAGGTGTATTTGGTAGAAATTAAAAAAAATATATTTTTTTTGTATTAGAAGTAGTAAAAAGTAATTAGTAATAGTATAAATTGTGAAATTTTTTTTATCTCTTTGATTGATAAAAATATATCAAAATTTTTACTTTTACACAATTATATTTTTATATCTTTAAAATATAAATAAGTATATTTCTTTTGGATGCAACAAATACAAAAAAATGATCAAACATGATTTACTTTTAGAATTCTTGGTCGCAAGGAAACTTCTCATAAACGAGTTTAGGCATAGATTTCTAAAGTAAATAGTTAACATATCCGAAATAATTTCTCAATTAAGGAGTTTCCCAAATCTGAGAGAATTTTTAGCCAACACATTATATGAACTAACAGAAAATTGTAGCGTGTGTTTTTAGCTCTAGTGAATTGACTCGTGGGTTTTGATATTCTAAATTTTCATCAACTAGCTGAAGATAAATAAGGTACAAAAAAGCCCCTAATTTTTATTTTATTTTTCATAATGAGCATAAAATTGTTAGTTAACCGAAAGTGTGATGCCACTATAACAACATAATGAGTTACGGACAGTGGTCATGCCACTATAACAACATAAATATTTTGAAAAGTTTTTAACATTAGAGTTGGAAAATGTGCAAGTGGGATATGAGGAAATTTATGCTCAATTTCTTAAAGCATTGTTACAGATTACAGTATTATTATATATGAGTAGGACAAAGACTAAAAGCCCAAGACCTTTCTCTAATAATTACTTTTCAAACATGTAATTATCATATTCGGAACAAAATCTTTGTGGTATCTTCTTCTAAATGTTTCAACATACTAATGATCGATTTCTGCTCCGAAAATGTTATTTTCTGGCTTTGTAGGTCCATTCCACTGTGTATGAAGAAAATGCATGTTCAACCTGTGGCCCACAAACTTGATGAAGACAGGTTGTAATCAAATAAATTTGTACAAAAATGTGGTGCACTATCTAAAATCGGGTTAAAAGTCAACTTTCAACAATGGCTTTTATGAATAAAATTTTGACAGAGTAAAACTGAGATATAGTACAAAATCTTGCAACCCACTCGAGAATCCACATCCAATTAAACCTCAAATGTTATGGATATAAAATTAAATGAACAATTTTTAATAGCATGGACTATCTTTGCGAAAACAGAGTGAGAAAGATATGATTTTTATTATTATGCTATCTAATTATAATATATATAGAGGTAATATGTATATATATAACATGAGGCAATGAGATTTGCATTCGAGATTTTGGCCTATCCGGAC
>MKEJ01075826.1:1544-13062 GCA_001753735.1 Embelia ribes
TTTCCTCTATTTTCACTTCCTAAATTCTCCCTCTTAAATTACAAAATTACATTTACATTATTTGTGCATATTATAACCACATTGGGCAAAATAGTAAACATTTAGATTAAATTCGGCAACAATCTCGGTAATAAATATTTACAAGATCCCTTAATCTATCTTTTCGGTTAGATTCTAATTTATTTTATTTTCACATAAATACCTATGGTTCCTTGTAATTCGCTTTATTCTAATTTGTATGCATCTAAATAGATATTTTCTTCCCATGATCTTGCATCCTAACATTTTTTTTCAATTTTTTTATGCCAGGTAATTCGAGGAATAAAATTGAAGCAAAGAAGTTGTATGCTTGCACTTATGAATATACGATCTTGCAATAAAAGTGTTCCATCAAGCAAATAAAATTAATTAGATTTTCATTCTAATATTTTTCAATTTTTTTATGCCAGATAATTTGAGGAATAAAATTGAAGCAAAAAGAACTTGTATGCTCGCACTTATGAATATCAAGTGAGTTCTTCTTCAATTTCTATTTTCATTTAACTGTATTTTATTTGAATTCTGTTAATATTACCTTGTGGTTGAGTTAATAGGGCTTTTAGATATGCCTCCATCAAATCTCTTACTTTTATCTTCCTCACCATTTCTGTTAGTCAATTCATCTGTTATAATTAATTTAGATTTTCTTTTCGCTTCTAGATTCAATTCGTAAAAGTAATTTTGAATGACTGAAAGTTTGCAATATAATATGCTATTTAAGCAAAGAAAAATAATAAATTAAATGCAGTTTTCTTTAATCTCCATTACCATAACTAAAGATATAAAATACAAAACAATCAAACCCAAAAACATATGAAAAATAATGGGACACTTCATTAAAAAGTGAAAAAACAAAGTAAGAGAAGTTCATGAATAAAATAAATGCGAAGTATTTGACTTGGAGAAACCCTTGATTTTTGCATGTTTTCTTTTGAAAAAATGAGTTCACTTTTTTTTTTTTTTTACTTTCTATAACTTAATATTATATGCTAAAAGAAACAAGTGATGGCAAATATTTTACTTATTTGAGATTTTTTTATTAGATACTCCTTTCCTTTGTTCATAAATTAATTAAAATTTTGACCAGATACATATTTTTAAGAGATTTTAAAATATAATAATTTGATATTTATGGACCGATAAAGTATTTACTTTTTTACTATCATTACTCCAATAATAGTTACATGCAAAATTCTTCACTCAAGATGACTTGAATTTATATGAAGTGTTAACTTCACGTTATATAAAGTATATCATATGCATAATTTTAGAGATAGATAGACCAATACCCTAAGAAAAAAAACTCTACAGGCAGCAGTGTAGTTTCATAACATGAGTTTAATATATATATATAGAGAGAGAGAGAGAGTACTAATTTTATGCCAATCAGCTACTCCAAGATCTCACAAAAAGATAAAACAATCCCCACAAACCTTATGACATTCCTAAATTAGAAAACGTCCCTTCTTATTTTCTTCTTCTTATTAATTAATTGTATAACAGCCTTTATAACTGGCCTTTGTTTATATATTTATTTTTAACTTGTGTTACAATTATAGAAAAGTGAATCATGGAGTAGCATTCTGCGATTGGGTTTCAATGGAATCACTTTCACAGCAGTCGCAGGTAAATCCTGCGTGTGCGGATGGAGGTTCACAGCAAATTCTACAGCGAACGTCTGTTGGATAATATCTTGGACGACTCCACACCATCAATTCTGTTTCACAAAACAAAACAAAACAAAAAAAAAAGATAATAAATTATCATTCAGGTTTTGAAAATTTTAATAGATAAATAAATAATTTATGTTGTGTTATTGCAAGCATAAAATTTTAGAATTAAGGTTGAGGGAAATATTGATGAAGTTGGTGATGGAATTAAAAAATATAATCAATAATACATATGTATGAAATTAAATTACCTCGGGCAGTAAATCTAGTTGCTTCACCTCCGATAATCGGAGATAACACCATGGCAAAAAGGAAAAGAGCTACGAGCGTACCTTTGGGGGAGTTAGTTACCATTGAATGTGGTATGTTTTTATATTTTTAGAAATTTTATTGGTAGTTTTATAGCTATGTTATGTTAGTGTAAAGTGTATTTATAAGTTTATTTGGTTTAGATCTAAAACCAACTATTTTAACTATCAATGGTGAATGGATATTTGACTATCAATTTTTTGACTTTTAGGATTTAAAGGAGAACTCGGATTAGAGATTTGACTACCTAAAGAGTGGTTTGATAATGCATGAATTGTGCGTATTATATTTTTTTATATTATATATTTTTTAATTATTTTATTAAATTAATTTTGATAATTTATATTTTTTTTCTTTTTTAATTATTTATAAATTTATAAAAGATCGATTAATAATTTTTATTTATTTTTCCTTTTTTAGTTATTTAAAAAATTAATGTTGATTGGTATAATATTTTAAAATTTTATAGAGAATTGTAGATGGGTAGAAATCAATTTATAAAAATATTTATTTGCTAATAGTATTTTGATTCTTAAATAATTTTAGTAATTTCTATCATGATAAACTATTTTGTAATTATACAGAAATATATATATATATATATGTATATTTTGGGATTATGTATGATCCTATATGAAATTTAATTTTACTGATTCTATTATGATAAATTGATATATATGTATATAATTTTAATAATTTATATTATGTTAAGTTGATATTTATGTATATAATTTTATTAATTTTTATTATTGTAAGTTTTATTAGTTTGAAACCTAATTTCATGTTATACATAATTTTAATAATTTCTATATGGTAAGTTTTATTATTTTAAATCATAATTTTATGAAATATATATCAAGCAATTGTGTCTACAAATGTCACGATTAGAGTGGAGATAATTTGAAGGGGCAACTTTTATATATATGAAAAGATATATATTTATTTAATGATAGGTATATAGTCAAGCATATATAATTTGGTAACCATATTATAGTAATTATTTCAAAAGAGAATTTAAATATTCATAAACTAAAATTCCAGCCTTTTGTAACATTTTTTCTTCCTACTTAATTACGCCAATAAGACTTGAATTTGTGGATTGTGAATGCTCGACTACAAAATATTATCATATAAAAAGGGGGACCAACGAACCAAGGATTTGCCGGTGTAATGGTGAAATGTCACCATTAATGGTGAGAGATATACACCAAAGTATATTTCACGTTAGTATTATTGGCAGATTCATTCCAATATTGTAGTATAAATATGTATGTATGTTTGCAGCATATTATACACCAAAATAAGAGAAAAAACTAAGTGTGAGTGGGCATTATTTACCAATAATACTTGAATTTGTGGATTGTAAATGCTCTACAAAATATCATCATATAAAAAGGGGGACTGACGAACCAAGGATTTGCTGGTGTAATGGTGAAGTGTCACCATTAATGGTGACAGATGTACACCAAATTATATTTCACTTTAGTATTATTGGCATGAATTATGCCAATATTGTAGTATAAATATGTATGTATGTTTGCAGCATATTACACACCAAAAGAAGAGAAAAATCTGAGTGTGAGTGAGTATTATTTCCTCTGTGAGAGTTGTGAGGTGAGTGACAAAATTGTGTAAAAATTTTGTATCCCTCTTTGAATAATTTATAATAAAATTTATCTTCTTTCTGTGGACGTAAGCAAAATTGGCCGAACCATGTTAAAATTTGGCGTCATTAATATGCTTGTCTGATTTTTTTGCACCCAACAAGTGTTATCGGAGTCAGGCTTGGCCGAAATTTTTAATTTTTGCTCAACTGTTAATTTTTGAACTTTGTTCGAAAATTGCATGTGATTATATAATTGGATTCTCCATTCCAAACCGAGAAATTTGGTGTAAAAAATAAGCCAATCGGAGTTCAGGGTGGCACACACATGCCGATCAAACTTCCCGATCTCATATACAGTTCTACGGCTACTCTCGTTCGTTCTCCTCTCAGTATAGCTTCGTTTCATCCCTAAAAAATTTGTGATTTCCCATTTCCTATACTAAATTAATTATATAAGCTAAAATTTGCCTTAATTGCGATTCGTTCGTTAACTTCAATGCAGGAAATAATCTTTCAGACAAATTTTTAATAAACTTTCAAAGAGGGCAGCTGTGCCACCTTACTTTTTTACCTATTTTCATCAATTTTCCTGCTTCTCATTAGAGGTACGGGTTAGTTGTGGATAATAAGTCTCTCAATAAGCGTTGCATGATATATGTTTGTAGTAAATATGATATAAATTTAATGTTTATGTGCTAAGTAAATGTATATCACATTAAGGTGGAAGTTATGCAAAATTTTAGTTGAATTTTATGTGATTGTATTCTTTGGCATGCTGTGGATACTTGGATTCTACATATATAAGAAAATTTAGATAAAAAAATTAAGTTTTAAAATTAATGTGTGGAGTACATGCATACGATAAATGTAAGAAAAATTGTTAGAAATTATTAAAAGTATGAATACATTGGATATATGAGAAATTATGGTTTATATATAGAAAAATCCGAAGTAAAGGAGAATGTTTATTAACTTATGAAATTGGGTTTTGTTTGAGGAGTAAATTAACTAAGATCGTTAGAATTACGATAATAATGAAATTTGTATTAAGAGAAAAATAATATGATTTGTGTAAGGTATTATTTAAGAATGGCAACAGTGTTTGACAATAATGTAATGGTCTAAGGATTGACTTGTGGAGTATGCGTGAGTACATTTTACTGTTGTTTGGTAACCATTATGAGTTATGTTTGCTGTATTGGCTGGGAGTCGGAAATACTATATTTTGATATTATATTGGGCTAATGTAATAAGCAAATAGAGAAATATATTAGGAATAAATCTTTCGTATTGACCGGAGAAAATGAGTATTTATTATTGAATTAAGTAATACGTTTTTGTGTGTCAGGTATAAGATTCCCGATACTTGGATACCTTTGTTGTACATTAGTATTATATGTAGTCAGATGTAAGTACATGTGAAGTATATCAGTGTTTGGTAGCTTGATCAAATTTTTGTTCTCGAGATTTTACGATTGTCCCTTACTTCTTAGTATTTTGAGATGGTTTTACCTTTGTAGGGATTTTGTTACTAGGCCCAATCTTGAGGCAGGTTGGGCTGGGCAACCGCCCAAGGTCCAAAAATTTGGAGGTCCCATTTTTTTTAATTTATCGAAAAATTCAAAAAAATTTAGAGACAAGGAGGGAAGAAATTGCAAAAATTCTAAAGTGCTCAAAAAATTTTCGCTGTAGGTGATTGTCTGTTTATATACTTTTATTTTTATATATTATTGTTATTATATAATATTTTACCCATTTTTGTCAACTCGGGTATAGAAGTCTCAAAAAATTCTCAAATTTTTTATGAACTCAATTTGAAAAATTATATTGAATTATTTTCTATTTTTTAAAAATAAAAGTAACTCTAAAGGGTAACAATTTTGGATATTACAACTTAAATTGTTCAATATAGTAATCTTGAGTATTGAAAAAAATATTTTGAAAAGTTTTGATACTGAGTGCATAACTAATGACTTTGTATCTAAAATGTAAGAAGAAATCATTTAAACAAGATGTAATTTTATACAATAATAACTGAAAACTTATTGATATTAGGTGATTAAATTTTGAAATTTGTTTATTTACATGAAGGCCAATTTTATTTTTCTTGCCCCATGTCCCGAATTTTTCAAAACGGTCTTGTTTGTGGTGGTCTCTTACTCCCATGGGATTTTGCATTGGTCCCATAGTTTTAGGGATTGATTATGTGATAGTCCCTTATTCATTTGGGATTATATAGTGGTGCCGTATATCTTGGGATTATGTAATGGTACTGTAAACTTAGGGCATATTTGACTTTAGTTAGTTGTTGAATATATGGTTTGTTGAATGAGATTAGTTTAATTAATTAGGATGCATTGAATATAGGTGTTGGATGATGGTTAAATGATTTATCATTGTGGAATATCAATTTCTCGATATTTAATTTATTGATTGGAATACTCTTCTTAAATAATGACAGCCTATTGGTGACTTTATATAGGAATTAAAAGAGGTACATATTTTGATAGACTTTTGTATATTATACACACTTATGGTAGTGTGTCACATTATAAACACGGATAAAGAATGATGGAGAAGAGATAGTATTGCAAGAAAAGTATGATTAAGGGAATAAATAATCATATTAAAATTGATAATAATAATAGTAATTGTTGTTGTGCATATGCATATGAAGAAGGCAAATTTGTAAGGGTTTAAACTCCGTGTAAATTGGGTGGATACATAAAAAATAAAAAATAAAAATTAGTCTTGAAAAAAGAATTGACAAGTAAACCCAAAGGGGAATTAGACTGAGAGTAAATTCTAGATAGGAATTGACTAAAAGTAAACTCAAATCAATTTTTATACAAGTGATGCTTTTGCTCGGAATTTGGCGAGTGATGCTTTATATGTTGACGTGGCATGTTTTGATTAGCGGCAAAGAAGGCTGACTTGTATGCACTTAGGGGATTTGGAATTTATTGCGGTTTTTACGTGTTGTTTTGTGCTGTTTTTAAACAAAAATTATTTATTATTTTTATTTTTTTTAAATATGATTAATATGATAAACTTAAGTAATTTATAAAGGTCATGACACTATTTTTCAAAATTTATTTGGATAATAAAAATAAAATAATATATTTTTGTTATAGAATTTTGTACAAAATATTGTTTGTATAAAGTCATGACAAATAAATTTTGAAAAATACTGTTGCAATCTATATAAATTAATTAAATTTATCACCTAATTATTTATTATTATTATTTTTTCCAATAATAGCACGAAACAGCAAAGAAATAATCGCATTAAATTCCAATTTGCAACTAGGTGCAAGCTTTTAAGCTATTGTTTCTACGAAAAAGTAAGCCCGTAGTTAGAGCAACTTGTGTACATATATATACAAGTTTCGGGAGGTATGTTCAGTTTTATTTGCTTGTTTTTTTATTTTTTTCCCCCTAAAGGAGGGCCATTTTTGAAATCGAATCAATGGCATTTTTGTTTATGAGCTCTAATATCATATTAAATTACAATTTTGTTTCTAAAATTTTGATTTCATAGTAGAAAAAACTTTAATTATTTGTTATTATCCTCCAACACGAGATAAATCAATTTGTAGATTATTCCGGCACTGCTTGTTGGTTGATTGACATGCTTAGACTTGTTTTGGATTCATGATCAGTTCTACAAGCTTGGGTCAGGCCCATGATGGTTCATAATTATAAATTTGTATTTGAGCTAGACTCCGCTAGTCTCACTAAACGAGCCTCGTCTTAATCTTTAGGACTCAGCTTTAGAGTTGGCTCTATTCACTTTTCACGAACTGCTAGATTGGGTTATGAAACGTTAAAAATAGCGTAGTATTAATATTAGTCTATCATAAAGTCACAATCTAATGATAACACAGTAGCACATATATCAAACATTTAATCTGAACATATGCATTTAAAATATATAAATTTGCTCCTCTAATTTAAGCATACATATTTTATTTTAAATCAATTAAACCAGCTCGAGCGCTTAATGTCCGGATCCTAGTTGTTCTGAAACAAGCTCGCCTTGTAAAAAAAATTGACAATATCAAATAAAACTGTTGCCGAGCCGAGCAAAAACTTATCAGTAACAGTTGGGCTCATTGCTATTCTATATACAATGTTCAATAGCAGAAATTATTAATCAGTGATTTCGGCCATTGATATTTAATTTTTTTATTGTAAGTTTTATTATTTTAAATCATATTTTTATGAAACATATATCAAGCAATTGTGTCTACAAATGTCACGATTAGAGTGAAAATAATTTGAGGGAACAACTTTTATATATATGAGAATATATATATATATATTTATTTAATCATAGGTATATAAACAAGTATACATAATTTGGTAACCATATTGCAGAAATTATTTCAAAAGAGAATTTAAATATTCATGAACTAAAATTCCAGTCTTTTGTAACATTTTTTCTTCCCTCTTAATTATGCCAACAAGACTTGAATTTTTTTATCTTGAATGCTCGACTACAAAATATCATATAAAGAAAGAAAAGGAGGACCAACGAACCAAGAAATTGTTGGTGTAATGGTGAAATGTCACCATTAATGGTGAGAGATATACACCAAAGTGTATTTCACGGAAATATTACACCTTCAAAGAATATTACACCAATATTTCACGGATATATTGGACCATGCCCTACCACCAATTCTGTATCGCCAAAAAAATATAATAATAATAATAAGAAGAAGAAGAAGAAGAAGAAGATAGATAAATAGATAAAAGAATAAAATAAAAAATAAAGGATACTAAATTATGTTGTGTCGTTGCAAGCATAAAATTATAGGATTGAGGTTGAGGGAAATATTGATGCAGTAGGCGATGGAATTAAGAAATCTAATCAATAATACATATGTATGAAATTAAATTACCTCGGGTAGTTAATCTAGCTGCTTCACCTCCGATAATCGGAGATAACACCATAGCGAAAAGGAAAAGAGTTATGAGAAAACCTTTCGGGGAGTTGGTTGCCATTAAATGTAGTATATCTTTTTTTTAGAAAATTTGTTGCTAGTTTTATAGCTATGTTGTGTTAGTCTAAAGCGTATTTACAAGTTTATTGGTAGCCTGTGGAAGATCTAAAACCAACTTTTTTAATGTCAAATTAACTTGCGTGTTTTCTTGAATAGATAGTTGACTATTGTTATACCTACCGGAAATATAATTCATTTTAAGGAGTATGATAAATTTATGTTAGAATATAATAACTCATTTTATACAATAAAGTAATGACATCACTTCTCATAAAAATTATAATATATTAAATACAATATTTATTTCAATTTAATATATTAAAGTTAATATCGTTACTATATTATAGAAATGAAGTTACTATATTTTTAAAACTAATTACTATTCATGTTGGCACAAGACTTGTACCAAATTGGGGACCTTAAATGAGAATCCGGATTAGAGATTTGATTATATTTAATTAATCGTAGATATATAATCAAGCATATGTAATTTGGTAACCTAATTACAGTAATTCTTTCAAATGAGAATTTAAATATTCAAATTACGTAATTGATTAAATGAAATGTCAAAATTTATATGGAAACTAACAAAATCTTTCAAATGTAATCAAACAGATAAATAGCATGCTGCACATTAAATCTTGTAACTCTAGCAAATCTTCATATGAACAGACTGAAAATGTAAAAGGATATACTTTTTATGAACAAAAATTCCAATCTTTTGTAACATTTTTTCTACCCCTTAATTCCGCCGACAAGACTTGAATTTTTGGTTCGTGAATGATTGACTACAAAATGTCATCATATAAAGTAGATAAGGGCAGACCACCAACCAAATATTAAAATATTGGCATATTGAATGTCATACAAAACTATTTAAGGTGAGTAAAAATTATTTTTATGTATTTTTTGGGTGCTAGAGCTATAAATGAAACCTTTTTACTCTAGGAAAATAAAATTAAATAGATTTTTTGAAATTAATGAACGATAATAGTCTTCTGATGTACTCATTGATCAGTCCATGAAAACTGGGAAGATGCATGCATGCATATGTGGTCATTAACAAGACTGGTTGGGCCGGTTAAACCATTACTAGCTTAGGCGGCTGTCCAACAATATTTTAAAACTCGATCCGTTCATCGAACCGAAAAATTAATTGGGTCACGGGTTCAACCAGTGGGTTGATCGGAATTGGACCAGAGTCAAACCATTATATTATATATATACAACCAAATAGCATCTAATATACTCACATATACAATCATAAATTTATATATCAATAATTTATTAGAATAAATATCATTAGATAAAAGGTAGACAGTAAGTACAACTGGTTTCAGTATTAACCAAAAAAATAATATAGTGACAAGTATTCGTATGTTAATTCCTACCAACAAGTATATTATGAATACATACTTTTGATTTGAGAGAAAAAGTTGGGAGATATTTGATTGAATATCGGATAAAGTATTAGAAATTTTATTTTTCGGTGATGGTGTGCAATTGAAATATTGAGTTTGAGATATGAGGGGATGACTGGTTTTGTTTTTATATTGAGTTTTTTTCTTTTTTAAACTGATGAGTTTAGCAAAATCAGATTCCAAGTCTTAAAACCCGACAGTTGAACTGCTGTGATTAGTATATAACTTGTTTAAATAAGATTGTTAACCTTGCTTAGTAACGAGTTATAATTGATATTTGATGCACGTTTTACTCTTCATTATGGTATTATGATTTTTTATATGCATTTTAGGAAATCGATGTCAAATTGGCCAAAATAACTACTTCGGGAATTTGTTGAAGGTTCGTAATTAGAAAATACTTTTGAATATTGAAATCTGAAGATAAAGAGAATCGACAAAGCTGCACAATTGGAATAAATTTGAAATAGAACAAGCAACTCTATTTTGAGGGACTTCGATCGATCTAGCTATAGGATCGATTGATCGAATATCCACAAAAAATATATAAAGAAAAGGCTAGCAATTCTTATTAGTGCCACATTTTCTCCAAACCAAATCCCTTACCCTTGAGCCTAATTGTATCCTATTTTTTTCACTACCTAACGAGTAGTAATCAAGTTACATGTGAAGTTTAGGAAAAGTAGAAGTTGGTGATTTACGTACACTTATGAACTCAATCTCATTTCTTATTAAGTTGGACACCAATTGAGCCCGTAACCTTGGTTCAAATTTTGGTAGGATGAATACATAAATCACATGTAGCTAGGGGAATGGATATTTGGGAGTTGATTTTTCTTCACCAAGACCACACTTAAGCTTGAAGAAGAGTGGATTTTTTGGTCTTATTTTGTTCATTTTTTACTTACCCCTTCTTCTTCTTATTCTTTGCTCCCTTACTTTTTACAAGAAATTTTTATTCCTTTTTCTTGTTCTTCTTCTTCTTCTTCTTCCTCTCTCTCTCTCTCTCTCTTGGTGGAAGAAGAAAGAGAAAATTGTAACTAACTTTTGAAGAGGGTTTCATTTCCTCAAAGTTGGAAAATTTTCATCTCGTTTAGGCAAGGGTTGTAAGTATCACTTTGTTATTGACCAAGCTACTTAAATCTCAAGTTTAATTGTTGTTGTAATTAATTTCAATCTTTTGTATAACTTTTATTCATGTTAGCAGTAATTTTTAATATAATAGTTGTGTAGGATAATTGCAAGTTTATATTAGTTATTGAAAAAGTTAAATATTATGTGTTTATTTTCATGCTTTATTTTACATGTTTATATGCTTAATCTTAATATGTTAGACTAGTATTTTTCTTGTCTTGGGGATAAAAATAAGCTAATCGAACTCCCAAACGCCCTAGTTGACGAAATTGATTTTTATAAATCTTAATCTGAAAAATTAAATTTGTTTTGAAAATCTAGAGTTTTCGA